>JACXIV010000898.1:0-15184 GCA_014737475.1 Bombus confusus
ATTTTCAATGTAGCTCTTGTAGACATTTATAGAATTGTCGTATCAGATGATTGAAAATTAATTTTTAGGATGCGTTGAAGCATATTCTTGTAAAAATCTTGTTAGAAATTTTGAATAATAAGATATCACTGCATTTGTGTACATTGATAACTTTTTCAATTATTAATGTATGATAGACAGCTAGTAGATCTAGCTTTTATTAAAGAAATACAAATAGATTTGGGTTAGGGTTATAATATTTTACATAAAATACATTTAATTTTGCAATATTTTGTTATACTTTTGCATTTTGTTGTAGGTTTCTTGAATTATTTCATTACATAACGGTAAGAATAGATCATTAAATTCGAATAAATCATTAGGTTCGCTATTTTATTCATTAATATATTATTAAATACATACATACATATATTTCCAAAAATACAGTTAGTTTTGTAGAAGTATTTATGTTTTTATAAGAGTTTTGTACATTCAGGTGCTAACATCTATGTAAGTAAGCTATATTCCATAAAAAATAATTTGATAAAAAATTGTCTACCAATTAAAAATATAAATAATAACATATAAATAAATAAATATCAATTTCCTACATTAAGGTAATAATTAACGTGATCAGTCGCCAAATAAAATGTTGACATTACCGGCGGATTAATTGCTATATAATAATTTAGTAGTTACTAACATCAGTATCGATTGGCTGAATATATTCTATAACTATTTCACGACGACATGGTAATTATAAAACGAATAATCATCTTCGTTGCGTAGACAAATAAAGGTATACTTAACGAAATTGTAAAAATTGAAGAAGGAAAAAAAAATGAATCTTTTCAAATTTTCATATTTAACAATTTTGAGATGTGTAAATTAATTTTACTAATATTTTGCAGTCTTTCATTACCTACGTATGCATTAAATTCTGGGATCTTACATTAAACTCACAAATACTATAAGGAAGAAGGAAATTTTAAGGATTGATGAACGAAATTGTTATGAACTACACATTATAGTTTCTTGATAGATAATTGAATAAGAAAGTACAAGATAGGTCTATGGCAGTTTTCGATATGTTCTTATGGATTGCATCCATAAACAAGTTTAACGTTCAATCTTCTATTTTTTTTGCAGGATGTCGCGCGGGGTTATTTACGTCTCTGAATACCATGGTCTTCTTCTCTATGGCTTGTACGAGATAAGCTGCCGTCCATCTGTCGATCCGATTCAGGATCAACAACAGGTTAGTGTGCTCGATCACTGCAGGTGCTGCTGCTTAGACTGACGTACTTTTGTTAGTGTAAGGAGGTTTGCTCTTGACCGAGGCATGGAGTATATGAGACGTAACAAAATTATTTAGCAACTCGAAGAAACGATATGAGGTAATTGATAGTTACAAAAAATGAATAAATTGCATGAAACTATCGCACTACAGCGCCACAGGGGTCACCTCGGGGGGGGGGGGGCTCGGTGAGATAAATTCATTAAACTCGATTACATACCATAATTTAACTCTTACAAGTAACATTTCAACATTATATGTATCACATAAAGAAAAAGCATCGTAGCGCCACGGGCAATCCTTGTAAAACTAGCGTAGCAGTCAACGTGTTAGACAACTGAAAAAGGAGGAAATAAGAAAGGAAGCTGGATCGGCATCCAAAGGGATGGTTTTATTATTTTTTATTGTGATATAAAAAGGGAGAAGAACAGGGGATAAGATAAAATCTCAAGGAAATAAAGACTGTATGAAAGTAGAACAAAGTGTTCTTTGATTGTTTAGTGATTATAATGTCGGCGAAAAGATTGAAGACGGGTTCCGAGATTGCGTTCGAATGTATTCCCTTTGTTTAAGTAAAACGCATGCAGAGGAAAAAGGAACATCTACCGCCCGCGTTGCAAGGTTTGTCACGAACTCGGGGCGGAAAACGTTTAACTGCATCGTCATTAAAGTGGCACTACACAAGCAAAAGTCCTTTATCGCGAACGTTCATCGAGCTTGCATAAATGATGTTTGATAGTCTGTTGCGGCTTATTATTGAAAGATCGTCTCCACCGCATTGTTCGCGAACCTTATTCTTCAAATCGAATTCAAATGTAAGATAGATGGCAGAAAAATTCAAATTTTTAACCCTTTGCGGACGTGACTCGCGTGTGTTTTTATCGTTGCCGACATATAGCCGCCTGAATCTGTTCACAGTTCCGGACACTTATTTTGAAGTGGCGTACGTCTACTTTTCTGAGCGATAATCTTATGCGTTTTTACATATATAGGCATACTAAACTAAACAGTACTATGTTTTTGACGAAAGAAAATTATAGATCTCTAGAAATCTTATTTTCCGTTTAACGTAAACTCGCGATGTATGAGAACAAATTTCAGTCTTTCAATGGCATTACAATCAGACGTTTCAATATTTCTAGGGATAGTGACAGTGATCATGAACTAAATATTGATGAAAATAATACAGCCCTCGTCAATGAGTAACGCTAACGTTCAATATATAATATATTTCAATATAATAATATAATATATTTGCTCAACTGCGCACGCCAATACCTCCCCTCCACAGCGACTCTCGCTTATCGAGCGGCTCCGTCGTAAAGGATTAATATTCCTCTCTCGTTAGCTGTCTTCAAGTTCCTATTTTAACTCTTCCTTTTGACATCGTAATATTGTGAACCTAGGATAATTTTTATTAAAAAGGGTGTTATTACCATGTTTATCCCGGTAGGGTAGCCATCCACATGTTATTTAGCAATAAAATTGGAATAATTTATCAAATGTCCTGTGGGAGAAATTGTAAAATACAAATTAAGTAAATAGAAAAAAAGTATTACTACTACAATAATACATTACTAGTCGGTAATACAGGTTTCTTATGTGGAAATTGAACGAGACTTTAGATATAAAAAATGGAATTTTTTGTGACATTTGATAAAAAAAATCAGAATTAATGGGCTACATGGATTCTATGGAATGTTACTATTGAATTTTCCAAATTCTTCTTCGTTTCACAATTTATAATGATATATTTATATTTTTATATATTATATTTTTAGCATATAAAAGTTGTTCTTTATGTACATTAATTGCACAATATACAATTGCTTACACTTCAATCTCCATTATAGTACGTATAGTTCGACTTGTTATCTAATTTCATACCTCGTCGATGAAAATAAATATACTCGTCAGCTAAATATTCTTTCCCCGACAAATACGAATGAAAAATAAGAAAAAAGAAACGTATAGTATATTTCACAGCCAATTAAAATGAAATGAAAGAACAGAATTTCCATAAAATCCGTCAGTATCTACGTAATAACGTACGAGCTTTCTGCGAATCAATAACATTCATTATGTTGCGTCGGGAGATGTGGGAGAGGTTGCGAGAGATTACAACCAATCATAAAATAGAGTGAAAATGGTTGGTCGCGAGCTACAGAGAAACACCCACTTTCTGTCTGTTGCCAGGGCTCACAGGACCTGGATTTGCACTTCGCTGGAAATAGCTCGATTCGAAAAAGCAGTTGTATTGATTCGCTACCGGGTCCCGGATAAATTGCCCGGGACCTCCACTCTTTGTCACCCAACTCCATGAAATTGGATTTTCGTATCAGTGTATTGGTTGGAATAACGCTGTCGCATGAAATTGCAATTCTTCTACCTTTGAGGACATATACCGCGTAGGTTTGATATTTCACAGCGAACTTTCAACCTTCCCTCCGATTCCTGTTGAAACGTTTGACATTGTAAGATCGCTTTTAAAATGCATACGATGAAAAATTGAATTGATAAAACTTGTATAATAGTCAGTGAAACAATAAAGTTGTTGGAGGACCAGTGTGAAAAATAGGTTGCACTATAAAATACATCATAAACGCATCCTGCAACAAATACCCTAATCTCTGTTTCTCCTTCCTGAGTCATTCCGAAGTTCGACCCATTTTCCTCTTCATTCCTCTCTGACGTTGTCCTGTCCATATTACTCATTCTCTCCACTAGGCTATAAGAACCACTTCTCTATGATAGACCAGGAAAGAATTTTGTAGTTGGTATTAGCGTACAGTTGCCCGTTGCGAACAAAACCTCTAACTTTTCAACGTGTGTTAAACTTTCAGCACCCAGAATCCAAAGCAATTTGGTATCAGAAGCGAAATTCTTCGACGGATTTTTACTCAGTTGCTTTCGGATAATCATTGATTAACTCGCTGAGGAAGGCCGCCAATTTTATTATCGAAGGAAAAAGGAAGCACCCGCCTCGAAGCTCATCTGCAATTGGTCGTACTTACTGGATTTACATGTGTCCAGCATCAATCAGAAGGCTGCTGATTTTCTTCGGAAAGAGGAAACTTCCCGTGGTCGCACCGTGAGTACTGAACTTTACATACTTCTGTCAATTTCGAAAAATTCCTACCCTCCTATTCGGAAATGTCACGAAACGTGACATCCTTACTATTGTAAATTCGGTTGTCACCTCCGTAGGAGTATCTTTAGATCATTTAATCAAGCTTTAGCTAACTGATTTTGACGGATATAGGACGAAGTTGCGATCGTTTATAAAACAAGTGGACTCTGTATTCGAATTGGCATTCGAATTGGTTGCTATTCGCGAAAAATGAAGTAGTAGGAAAGACTAGAGACAAAATCGATATTCATCATAACCTTACGACGTGCAAAGAAATCTCCCACTTATTATTAAACTTGTATCAAGTTAAAAAAACTCCTTAAAATGCTCAATGTTACTTTCAACGCACGATGAATAATCTATTAACCGGATTAAATAACATACAATGCTTCGTTTACCTAGATGATATAGTTTCATACGTATCTACGTTACATGATCATAATCGGAAGTTAAGAAACGTATTTACTAGGCTTAGAGAACATAACATAAAACTAAAGCTTACATGTTAATTATAAGATAAATTTTAGAATGTACGTATAATTATGTATAATAGGTAAGAAGTAACAAACCGAGACTTTTTTAACTAAACTGTGCATACATAGATTTTAGCGTTTCAGGAACAGCTAATTCTCATTAGCATATTCATACTGCTCTCAAGTGTGCTAATTGTATCCGCGAATGGTTTCCGCTTGAATATGCAACTTAGACATGCAGAAATTTAAAAAAAATGTCACATTCTCGCTTTGCATCCGAGATAAGCTTCAAAGAATAACAATGCGAAGACTAAACAAATTCTCAAACTAAGATCTTTCGATAAAATTTTCACGATTTCGCTTCTATCGTCGATTAAATTGAAATTGATGAAAATAGGCAAATGAAATGTCTAATCTAATTTTAAATTTCTGTATAACAATAATAAAATACTAAATTTCTTTATAAACACGATAAAGCACCTATCTAGTTATAAATACGCGAATAAAAATAATCCTATATTTATACAAGTGATTAAAAAAAGTAAACTAAACTATACTAAAAGTAAGTAAACTAAAAAAATAATTTGCAAACTTTCGAAACGTACTTCACATTTATCCCTACGTCCTTGGTTAAAAAAATAATTCTATCAAATCTTTCAAGCTATTTCCAACCACATAACCTTCGTTTCTCCGTTTGTATAGCGAATTAGAGTTCATCCCCAATTTTCCGCTCATTAGTAGATAAAATAAGAATTAAGTGCCATAATACACGTAAATGGAGAAGGGAATGAAATCACGCGTAAATTGAACGAAAATTCCGCATTGAAGGGCTGGAAACATGAGGAGCTGATAGATTCTACAAGCAGCTTGGCCATGAAACACGAATTAATACACATGTAAATGGTTAGTGCAGTAGTAAAATTTGATCTGGGGAAATAAAGCGAGCTAGAACGCACGGAGAATTATCCTTGAAGGGGCTTTTAGTGGAATTCAATTAAGGCGAAAGTTATCACGTAACTGTTTAGTTATTTTTATTATTAGAGCGTCTGTATTCCAAAATAATTATTTACCAGCGAGGAATCATTACTTGCTTATGATACCCTCTGCGTCAGAGAGGTGGAAGTATTCGACGAAATAGTCCGCCAGAACAAATAACAATAATATAACATGAAACGTAACTACGCTGTAGCGGCGATCTTACGCTAACAAGGGAACGAAACCCTCGAAATTATTAACGTGTTCCCCGCCGGCATCATCCTCGATAGTCCTTGATTACGTATTGAAACAACAATAATCAGTCTCAGTGCCACATGTAGCGTACGATATTTATAGGAATTTCATTTTACTTCAATTTAAATTAAATATTGACCTAGCATAAATACGTATGTGTCTATATTGTGTCTAGATTTAAAAGAAATAGATTTTGCATAAAGTTGTATTTTTGCCGAATACGAACTTTTCAGCTTTCAAATTTCAAATACAAAACCGTAATGATAGAAGGCAAAAAAAATCCAGACAAATAGGGCGATATTATATTAAAATATGCGAAAAGGTCAGCTGTAAGGACATTGAAAAATTAGGAAGAATAAAGAGACAGAAGAAAAATCAAGGAACATTAATAAACAAAATTAATCAATGTACAATATTAATACAAGAAGCAAGCAATATCAAAGAGATATATATGAAGACAATATTTGGACGAGTGAGCGTGCAAATCGAGAATAAAATATCTTAAAAAGGATAAAGCGCGATAGTAGGTAAGTTACAAAGGTTCAAAAACATCGTCGAATAAAACTTTCAGGATATTGGAACTCGGCAAACAAATAAAAATTCGAAAATGAAAAGATATTTGGAAAGTTCCATTAAGCACCGTATTTATATTAAAAATTTTCGCACATTAATATATGTTGGATTTTTTCGAACAAAGCTGACTAGTATACCAAAAATTTGTAATTTATATAGTGTTTTATTCCAAGTAAATAAAGTTTGGAAAACCTGACATACTTCTAGTACCGTGATTAGCGAATTGAGAATTTCTACGCAAATTCATATTTTTACGAACAGACGTCAAGAAATGAAATTTAAAATATAAATTTATTTCATGAAATGTGAAACGCATATTTTTAATATTTTCTACATTCCTGCATATTGGAAACGTCTATACATTTTTTAATATTTTCGTTTCCCACAAAAACAACAAAAACGCTAAACGCTAAAGTTCCACTGCAAAATAATATAGATAGGAATGCAGGATATGAAAGTAGAATGTATAAAAGGATATTGCCAAATATTTGTCATGTATCAAAATTCCTTCGGGCTATATGCACGTTCCCGGAACGTTCCATGAAAATGTACATATTGATTCTGATACGAAACAATCCCTCCTGACGCACTCGTTGCGTATTGGCTACAGTTCTGATAATATTCGACCAGGTTATATTCAAATGGAAACATAATTCCATGATTGAGTAAATATCGAATATGCATTATTGAAGAATTTGTACTCAAACATGGTACATTTTCGAGAGAAAGATTTTAATCATGAATAATTGATGAAATTGTTGATGATAATTCATACATTCTACGATTAAATAAACGTTGGAAATTCATTATTGGAGAAGATAAAAAAGTGCCGTGCAAAAACGGGAGGAAAATTTCTTAATGGTAAAAATTCAAACAGCAATTTCAAACGATGAGAATTATTATTACGAGACTCTTAGAAATATTCAGTTTTCACAATTGACACATTTTAATTGATTGATATTACGAATAAAAATCGACATTCATTACGGATTATGGCAACTAGATTTAAAAGTTCAACAAAACGACGGAACGTCTTGTATTTGAATTTAAATTAGTTGCTCGAAATCTGATAAATTTGAAAACACTGAATTTTTACACTGAATGAATTCCATAATTAATAAAGAAGATTCTTTGAGCATATTAAGAAAAATTAACTTCAGCTGATCAGCCGAAACGTGTGTTTGTCTGGACCACGATTTAACATTTGAATTATTCCACTAGTGCCGGAAAATTAGCTTACCTTGGATAACTCACCCAGATTTCAGTCACGAACAGATTGGATTAGCCTTAGCTATTTATTGAGAATTTACTAATGTTGAGGTTTTATCTCTGAATAGAATAGAGAGGAACGAGTAGATGACTGGTTCATTTTCTTCTTTTATTTATTTAATTTATACTTTACAATTTATCCAGCTGAACATTTGGTAAATTTATCTAACTTTATTGCTAAATAACATGTGGATGACTACCCCCAATGGGATACCATCTTCCAGTTTGTCTATTTTATTTCTTTACGATGTTAGTGGGGTGTTTTCTTTTTAGTCTTCTTTTTATATGGGTTTGGCTCGTTTCAGTAGCCAGCGGTCAGACATCTTCACTAGACATCTTTGAAAGCTAATTGATCGTACGAGAATAAATGCAGGTTCTTAATAAATATTGACAATACCGTATGGACAATATATTGTATACTGATCGCCTAGAGGGTATCTTACGCTCGATGATGCTGAGAACACTAAAATATTGACAATACATGTTGATCATCTGAACGCTTAATGCTAGGTACAGACACGTTAAATTATTCTCCAATAAAAAAATTCATCGAGATGACGTTGTGGGAAATCATGTTCACCTTATACTTGTTCTATTTTAGTATCGTCCACAGATTTTCAATCAGATTCAATTGGTTACAATTGTAACTATTTTTGTTTTACTCTTAGAATCTGCATCGTGTTGGAAAGCGTCATTGCCTTTGTCAATTTTTATATTCTGTGCCCTTTCTTGTCATTTCACGTGTAAAATTTCCTTTATACATGTATTGAATCGTCCTGCCACTACGTCTCAATGATCCTACGCCACACACTGTGGGAAAATCTAATTGCCTATGGGCCACAGCATAACAAATCTGCCACAAAATTTCAGTTTCTTTTACACGTCGCTTCTGTAAAGATCCCTGTTTGCTGATACAAGCTTGTCACATGCTCTGAAACAATAATAGGATAGATAAAACATCCTGCATGCCACAGCTATCGAAACAATAATCAGATAGTAACAGGATAGCCACGTCTGATAGGCAGTCGACTATATTCCTTCCAGAGGGACCAAACTTTAGTATAAAAATTTTCCCAGATCACCACTTAACACACTTTTGTTATAAAACTCTGAACCGTTACTCTGTTGAATTCATATAATAAAGTTTACCATCATATCCAAATTCTGAACTTTTCATCTTACTTGCGAAACGTTCGAACTACGGCGTTAGGAGACCACCGGTGATGTGTTAATTTCGTAATCCCTTGCGCTTTCTACATGACACCTACAATATCATGTGAGACTCGTAGCAAGAAAATTGGGGCAAATGTAAACAGCACTGGTCAGCCTTTTTAAGACGGTTTTGATTTTGCCGATGTCTTTTTGTGTCAGTTACGCGTTATTCTTGGCCGCATTTTTTTTTATAAACATAGTAGAAAAATACCGCTAGAAAGTGTCTTGAAAAAGAAATTTTAGTGTTGACGAGGACAGCGAAAATGGTGCTGACATAGCAAATAATGATTTGATGGATATTATTAAGAGTGACAACGACTGTAGCGATATTTTATTTCCCGTGCGAAAACGTTTTAAGCGACTGCTTATGGAAGAAGACACCGACGATGAAGACTGCATTAATTATCAACTATCGGAGCAATGGATTTGGAAGAAACAAATAATAAACCAAACATCTGGAATTACATGGAGACTGCTGCCATAAAAGTGGCAATTTTATATCAGTTTGGTGCAAATAAAACAGAATCGGCCATTTCTAATATAACATTTAATAATATGTTCTGGAAAAATGTTGTAACAGAGACGAATGGGTGCGCAGAAGAAATAATAAACGATAAAGATAAAAGACGCAAAATCGGCGAAACTTGGTTTCCTGTAGATTCTAATGAAATAAAAATGTATTTGGCATTGTGTATAATAATGTCTCCGGTTAAAAAGTCAACAATTCAAATGAATTGGTCTAAGAGTTATAGAATCGATGCGATTTAAGAGATTTCTGCAAATTACTAGTTATCTGCATTTTGCAAATAACAATCCGGTTGACAATACAGAAGAATTACGCACAGTAAAACCTGTGGCGAATTTTTTTACTCAAAAGTTTAAAGAAGCGTATATACTGGAAGAAGACATTGCTATCGCTGAATCGCTAACGAAATATAACAAACACTTATAAGCAATTTAATCCATCGAAAAGGGCGAGATTCGGTATTAAATTTTGTAAATTATGTGAGTCAGAATCGGGTTATTGTTATGACTTCGAAATATACACAGGTAGTGATAAAATAAATTCTAACGACACTGCGTCTGAAAGTGTTGTCAAAGAGCTTCAACTATTTATAACTTTATTTATGATTTACGTAACAGTAAAATTAATGCCGTTGGGACAGTACGTCTGCGTAGAAAGAATATGCCAAAGGATTTTGTTAAGCAAAATTAAAAAACGCAGAATCTAGAAGTTGCAATGGAACACTGGCATTTAAATGAAAATATAAACAACACGCTTATATTATTTTTACAAAGCACGAAACAGTAGAAGTGACTGAACAAGGCAAAAATCAATCCAATCCTACCTCGAAACCAAAACATGTAGCTGAGTACAGCAAAGGAATTATTGGAATTGATCGGCAAGACCAAATGCTAGTGCTTCTCTGTTATGAGAAAATATACGAAAGGATACCGAAAAGTTTTCTTTTGCTTGTTTGATATTGCACTCCTTAAGTCCTATATTTTATTCAACGAAATACATAATAGAAAAATACATAGTTATGCTGAATATAGAATCGATATAGCCGAATCATTACTAAAAAATGTACCGTTACCAGAATATAAAGAACAAGGATGATTATCGAACGAAGCTTTGCTACAGAGACTGCACGCGAAACGTTGGGATCATTTTTCCAATCATATTGACCCAACACCATCGAAATAAAAGCCATCAAGCGCTCGTAAAGTTTGTACGAGACACAAGAAACGCAGCGAAACAGCGTGAGAGTGAAAAAGATGTAAAGTTGCATTGCATGTACCAATATGCTTTGAAAGATACCATACGATTGAAGATTATTAATTTTCCGTAAATTTGATCGAAACATTAGTAATTTAAAATAAGGATTTATTTAGAAATCGTAATAAAATGTTATTGGTTTATTATTTACTTTAAGATGACAAACTTGTCTTGCTTACTGATGAAGCGTTTGTAATCATTTATCACACAATTCACAAAATTAGGCCAGTTGTAAAATTAAACAAGCTTACACGTGTATTTACATGCCATAAGGCGTGTACGATTGTCACAACTTCGAACGCTTAGCCGAACCGTGAAATGGCTGGACTGCCTTGTTTATAGCACACGCTATCGGAACTTAAATCGTAGAGCAAGGAATCGAGGTTGTTTACAGGACTATGTGACACTATGGAACAAAAGAAAATTCAGAGAATTCAAGTCAAACGATCGAGCAAGCTATTCTGCTGGACCTCCTCATCTTATCCGCTTTGATTTACATGCTGCCCCGCGTTAGCCATGTGCGTTCGACGTGTATACACGTCAATCCAAAACTTTATCTCGGTGCGGTTGACGCGTATACTACTCGTCGTGTGAAATAAAAAATTACCATTTACTGTTAAAACGCAAAATTTTAGTAAAAAGTAATATAAATGACATTTAGTGGTATATTGCTTTACACTTCCCGTAAACCTATTATGTATTTTATGACAAAAAGGCTACAACGTATGACTTGTGTATTCTATTTTTTTATCCTTATGGTGTGAAATAAATTCATTATAATAGCGAAAACATCTTCACTTGTTAAGCTCTCGAGCTGTAACTGACAGCTGACAGCAGAGATAAGCTATGCGCTTAAGACGAATTCCTAGCTTGCTATAATTGGTTTTCTACAACATATTTGATTTTAAAGTACACACTATTATTTCTTTTTTAAACGATCTTTTTTCTTTAACTGTAAAAAATGCAAAAGATTTTCGATATGAATGTCGTTTGATTGATTTAAAATTGAATCTCTTTGTCCATACATGTGACTTTCTAAAAAATAAAAACATTTTGCTAAAAGAGAAGAAAGGGGTGTTCAAGAAGCTAGTTTAAAAGCTTGCAAAACACATTTTGGTTTTAATAGTAAATTACTCATTATGGTATACATATGTATGTATGCTGTTTCACTGAAATGTTGATTGCGAACAGGAAAATATATACCAGATTATGCGGGCTCTTTTTGCTTTCGATGAAAGCAGCGAATACGTTGGACTTATTGTTCGCTATTATTGTCTACTTAATGACTCATTTCTAAATAAATTACGTTCAAAAAGAGTTATATGAAGTAGGTCACTTTCCACCCGCTTCTATTCGTTTTCGATCAGTCTCGGCCCGTTTCCGCCTGGTTTCCGCTTGGTTAAATTGAAGATCGCTTTAAGAAGCGAAGGATCTAAGTTGAAAAATTGGAATATAATCTGTTTCCTGGAGCGTTGTTCAACTTGACCGGGTGAGAAGCGAATGGGAGATCTACTTTATATAACTCCTTTAGAGTGTAATTTATTTGGAAATAAGTTGTTAAATGTCTCTCGCTCCTGCAAAGTCGACGAAAGAGTTCAGAAAATTTCGTCCACTTATCTGAATTATTTTTTAAAGTTGACTGTCTTCAATTTGTCGTTAATTGGAAAATGTGTCGTATATAAAAATGTTACCTATCCTTAACTAAATCTCAAACAATGATATTATTTTTAGATTTCTGGAAATGTTTTATTTAAATAACAATAGCAAGATATATGTATATATAATAACTTTCTCTGTTAGAAAAAGGAAGATGCAAAGAAATACCTGCATATGTAGTGTCTCCAGGTAAGCACCGATTTCGAAATAAACGAGTGACATTCGAGTCTGACGGGACCGGTCGATGAAAGATCAAAGAAACAATTAGTTATTCGCAATCCAGTTAATCGCTCGCAATCGCAACTTATACTTTTTAAACTTTCTACAGAATCTTTTTACAAGCATGTATTGAGGCGAAAGTCTCCATGAAAATGATTCCTCACTTTGTTCCTTTTGGATATTTACAAAAACCGTAGGTGATGAACAATATATTTCTATTCTGCAACGCTTTGACTATTACATATTATGCTTACAATTTTGAAAAAGTATCATAATCTTTTAATTCGTTTTCATTTAATTTAATTTAACTTTTATTTTTACTTTTTATTGTCGTATATTTTTAACCTACTTATATGTTAAACTGTGGGTTTCGTTTAGAAATTATTATAGTGTCGAAAACCAAAACTATCGTGATACTATGCTCGATAGATGTGTATCACTCACGAAATTTATTAAAATGTTGATAGCATAAGATTTAGTACATTCGTATGTAGTCGATTCCAGTATTAAGTTTCAAGTAAATTGTCATAAATTGATAAGTCACAAAATGAATTTCAAATAACTTTCTTCAATTTTCAAACACATTTTTGTCAGAAAATTGGGTATAAGATAATCTTTTAGATTTCTCCTTAGTCTCTGATATTATATTGCAAGAAAGAAATCGATTTAGTTTGAAATAATCCGTTCTTCAAGTACTTTCAGTATCGAAACGAGGTACATATTATACATATACAAGCACGCACTATATAATAGTTATCGAAATGGATAAGTAAGTAAGGTCAATATGTCTTTTTGCAAGTGTTGATTTGTCGGTGATCATTAACATCAAAAGTTGTTTATACTTTTTTCTTTTTAATTATATGTATTTTAAGTATTTAACTGTGATAAATGTTCATTCTACCTGGCATTGGAGAACAACGTCATTCTCGATGTGCTGCTACTAGTTGGTTTGTTACTTTTATGACAGGTGGAACTAAAACAAAAATAGTTTTGTAATTATATCCACATATATAGAGGGGAAGGGAATACGAAGGATATATTTTATCATCTAAATGCAATTGTATGTAGTGTGACCTAAATTGCAAATGTTTGCTCAGGTCTCTATTTTTATAAATACGTTCAAATAAATGCAACCTCAATAGAGACTTTTTCACTCCCTAGTCGCTAGATACTATCACTTCGGATATTTTATATATTTATTATGTTATTCATTTACAGATTATGTGAATTCTATACATTTTTGCATCTTTAAATTTTTAATAAATGAAAAGACATCTGAAATTTTTTGATGACAAATTTCCTAGAATGATTCAACCAAGACAATCCAATATGATATATTATTATTATTATAAGTTTATTACAGTACTTTATTAGGACCGCCTTCTTATTAGCTTATACTGGGTGTACAGGGTATTTGAAAACTTAGCATCTAAATATCTGGAATACAACGCAGTTTCGACAAAATTGTGGAATGCAAAATTTTCACGGTTTTGAAGGGGGGATGCAACTATTCTATTTATTTGCCATTTGTTAGGTGTTTTCGAGGTTTTCCTTTTTAAAATGAAAATCATATTTTTTGTACGCAGATTCTTATTCCACGGGATCGAAGAAAAGACTTTTATGTGGAATTTTTTTTTATCAGACTTCATTTTAAAAATATATTTCAAGTTCTGTTACTCTCAAAATAGTAGTAAGTAATATAAACGGAACTCCCGTAATGTTTCTGGTAATTATTAGATGATAAGGTAAAATCAATAGCAATTAAACTTTTTGCGCTTCTATTTTATTATACAAAGAATCACAATATTTTTGCACAATCTTCGTCGGATGTATTCAAAATTTTGCGCTAGGTGAGAATACAATCTGTTTCCAAGTTCGATTCTTACATTTCTCACGGTTTCTTTTATAATACGTTGGCAATTCAGATGTTTCACCGACGTCTCTGCGTAAATACACAGATTATACAGTGCTATCTTGTTCTCTTGATTTAGCGTGTCCCTCGACTGTTGATCGTTTGACATGGTTCGATGATATACATCCAGTGAACTTGTACAGAGTAACGTTTGCTGGCTGTCGGAGGCACATTGTTGCTGGCTATGCAAAGATAAGTGCCCGTTCCTTGTCGAAGAACTCCAGTCAATCCTAGCGTTTAACACATAAGTTTTTGACGCTGAAACATGAAAACATATAGTCGTTATTTTTAACTTTCCTTCTATTTAATTTTTACATTCTACTTATGCACTTAATAATAGAACTAGGTTTGGTCTACATAAAGTAACTTTTTTTTTATTAAGACACGTATTAATTACGATTGAATAAGGTACAGTTAAGATACATATAATAGAAGGTAGAAGTATTAACATTTT
>JACXIV010000901.1:0-14876 GCA_014737475.1 Bombus confusus
CAACAGAATATTCTCGGTAAAATACCAAGACGCTATAACCACAACATTTCCAATAGAAGCCGGCATACCCCAAGACAGTGTCCTCGGACCCTTGCTGTTCACCATCTACACTGCAGACATATCAACCCTAACAGACATAACCACAGCAACATTTGCAGATGACACACAGCTTTACTAGCTTCCCACCCTGACCCGACTATTGCCTCCTCCACTCTCCAGCGAGGCCTCGACTCTATGGAAGAGTGGTTCCACAAATGGCGCTTCAAAATTAACGAAAACAAATCCAGTCACATAACATTCACGCTGCGAAAACAAACCTGTCCACAAGTGACGATAAACAACATTCCAATCCCAAACAAAGAGTCAGTCAGACTCTAGACATGGGCATGACTATAGACAGATGAATGACATGGAAGCAACACATAGCCGACAAAGCGAAGCAGATCAAAGCGAAAATAAAAAAATTCTACTGGCTCACTGACCGACGTTCCAACTTAAGCATGCAAAGTAAGCTAATGATTTACAAGGCCATATTAAAACCTGTCTGGACCTATGGAATCCAGCTATGGGAAACAACAAGCAACTCCAACATAGAGATACTCCAACGACTACAAGCCAAAACACTAAGAACACTACTAGCACCTTGGTACGTTACCAACGAAACAATACATCGCGACCTCAAGATACCCACAGTCAAAGAAGAAATATCCATATTCAATAATAGACACAGCACAAGAGTTAACAACCACCAAAACCTGTAGTCACTCAATTACTTGACACGACGGACCAGATCCGCAGGCTAAAAAAACACTACCCCCTAGACTTAAGCACCAGATTCAATTGAATCAAACATCCATTAAACTCTTAAAACCCACGACATTGTAACACAACAGCTGAATTACTGTAAAGAATTTAACTTAAATTCTGTAAAGAATTGATTGTAATTTAAAATAAATAAATTAAAGAAAAAAGAAAACGTTACGGTTCGAGTGGAATATATGAATATCTATTTGTGGATGAACACAGTGAGCTAATAAATATACTTAACTAAATAACATATAGCAATAATAACATAATTTAATAAATAGTTATTTATTTGATAGATGGTTAGTTATACATACAATTTAAAAATAACAAAAGCAATATTACCTAAATAATAAAATAATAATATTATATATATATATATATATTACAATACAGTATTAATTATAACATAGAAGTTAAAATGTAATAAAATAATATAATTATTGAAATAAGTCTTCTATATTACATAACAAACAATTAGTCATACCCTCAATTTAATTATAATAAATATAATACAATCTAATAATAGAATAATAATAGTATAATAATACCATACTATATTAATTACAACACAAATGTGAAACAAATGTAATAAAGGTAATATAACGATAATAAGTTATTGATTAATTTTATTTTCGGACAACATAAAGATTATAGAATAAATAATCGGTAATACTCTCAATTTAAATATAATAAATACAATATAATCTATAATAATGGAATAGAAATATGAGAATATAATACAGTGTTAATTGTAGCATAAAAACTAAGATGATGATAACTTTAACTTAAAGAAGAATGTAATACAACTGTAAGAAATAATTCAATATTATTAAACAACAAAACCAGCTATTGAAATATAATTTGGAAAGTTATAGTAAATGACGTGGTGCATATAGTTAGAGCAACCTCGAATTATTGTTTGACTGTTCCAGTGTTACGGACCACTGGGTATGCGTAATTTGCATTTTCCCCTCCTCGCACAAAAAAAAAAGAAAAAAAAAAAGAAAAAAAGACAGATAAGACCAAAATGTGGACGTGTATCATAATCAAAATCTGTTGTCACCAGGCAACAGATTTGGAGGATCTTGATAGTCAAATGTTGTCGAATAGTGAATCTGGATGTGGAATCTCACATTATGCCAGGAAGCAATCAAGGAGAATGCAAGAACTATAGAATAATAATAGAAATCAAATAAGACCTGGAAATGGTTCTGTAAATTCGATAGCATGGACTTAACGGACAAGTAAGCGTTGAAAATAGATTTGATGAATAGGTCCAGCGAGTGCCCGATAGTCAAATGGGGCCAAGAAATATATCTGTAGCACAAATGTTCCAGGAAATGGTGTGAATAATAAAATAGTAGGATCTGGAAACAATTTGGTTGCACAGATAGGTCTAGGTGGACAAATAAGAGCCAATGGTCCTGAAGAGCAAATAGTCTCGGAAATGCCGCCAGGTGGTCTTACAAATCAAATAAAACGAACTGAGCTAAACAATCAATTGAACAATTGTGGAGCAAATTGCTTGGAGCATCAGTGAATCAAGCGAGTCAATTTAGTCCCACTGTGTTCGACCGTTTCGCGGGGAGACGCGGTCGCGAGGAGTCGCGCCAACGGGAGACGTAAATTCCCGTTACGATCTGATGACCGACGCCGCGAAGTGAGCCGATCCCCTATTTTGGTTAAGAGAATAGAGGTAGTTCAAATGATATATCACTGTGGTAACAGATAATTATACAGTTTATTAACAACAACTTCTATCTCGTGAGGTACAAATGTTTATGTAATAGTATCGCGTCGTATGTTTCGCTGTCACGTGAAATATAACGTCGTTGAACACAAGGATGGACGCGTGATTCGAGTTAGTGAAGTATCGATGGGCAACCGTGTACCGTACGAAAGAATAAGGGTTGCGATTAGACGTGAACGTTGACGAGTCGCTTTGGACTTGAACTGTTATGTAGTAGACGATTTGAATTAGACTCGCATGTTGACAAAGCTTTGAATTATACTGACTGTTATGAACTTAGACTGACTTTGACTTGAACTGGGCATGAACTTAGACTTTTATGTAGACAAAGGTTTGAGTTAGACTGACCTTTATGAATTTAGGCTGGTGTGACGAGTCGATTTAGACTAGTATGTAGAAGAAGCTGTGAATTCGACTGTTTCAATTAGACGCGGACTGAATTGGACTTTGACTTGAATTCGACTGACTTTCCGAATCCGTGTTCGTACGGAGGAAAATTCGTACGGGGTGTGTCTTGAGCACAGGGAAAGCGGATTCGTGGGTTGTAATGTTCGTTAGGCCAAGAGAGGGTAAAGTTGCGAGAGAGTTGATTGGTTTAAAAAGATTCCTATTCGGAGATAGGCGGAGGAAGTCTCCTACTAAACGTGAATCATGAATGGTCTTGTTCGTGAGAAAATACTCGCTTTCTCCGTGCTTTCTAGGAACGAACAATGAGCCCAAGGAAATGTTTTAAGGACCACTCTTAGGCCCGAAGACACGTACGGGTCTAGTTGTCCTAATTTGCCAATAGATAGATTTATGACACTCCTTGAGTAATTGTTTGTTCGAGTTAAGAGCGGTCGGCGTCTGGCGACCACTCTCAACGAGGGACGTCGCGCGGTCATATCACGTGACGTAACACACTGGATCTGGTCCTATTCGATCCTAATCGGTCCTGTTGGTTCTATTCAATGTGGAGATCTCCTGGTATTCGGCAAGAAAACTAAAACGCTTTATAGAAAGCTGCTGATTCTATAGAAGAAAAAGGACTTCAAAAGGATCTGCATTACTTTCAGCCGGATAAACAGGAGAGAAACAAGTTTTAAGGAAACAGCGACACAAGAAGGAAAAAGCGACGAAGACTATTTTTACCAGAACAAAAAAAATCTGTGAGATTTATTTTTAAAGTGGACTGTATATAAACTGAACGTGTTTCATGTGAAATGTTTTTAAATTTGAAAGTGAAGTAAGTCCCAATAAACTGGTAAATAAGCTGATAATGCACACTGATTCGACTCATCCAAAAAGAAGTTCTTATAACCCTTTACACGAGAAATGTTAGCGGAGTTAAGACACGCGGATTGGTTCTCTAAGTATTTTCAAATTTGCAAGGGTGGTGGTCGATACAATATGATTGGTAGTTTTCCTTTTGTAAGTGACCACCGCTACATAACTGACACTCGAGATTACGGTGCAACCAGTGAGGATTACTTGCATGGAAATTCCGCCAGTCTTATTCAGTAACCGTACTAAGCAATAAACCCTTTTATGAAACGCTCTGACTAGACCAATACATACTGGAATAGAAAGTTAAAAGAGGAAGAATTCCGTGACCGTTACAATCAATTTCTTATATAGCAGAAGTATTCAATGGCTTCATAAAGTTATTGGTACTAGGAGAATCAGAATTTCTTGGGCTTATAAATACAAATGTATAAAGGTATAAATATATAAACATATAAAAACATAAATGAATAAAGATATAAACACATAAAAACATAAATGAATAAAAAGATAAAACCATAAATCCAGAATATAAGATGAGTGTAAGAAAAAATTCTGTTCTAGTATATAAAACCTCTAGTATGTAAAACCTCGTATATATAATTAACCTCAAAGGATATATGTGCGGAACATATGGTATATTATGTAGATTATATTTGTTATATTTATTAATTGATTGACATATGTATGATTAGTTGTATCAATTATCTAAAGATATTATTGTTTTATACATAATTGTTTGCAGTATACAGATAATGACATATCGATTATTAGCAAGAAATAAATCATTATCGCAACAACTTACACTTGCTAAACGGTAAATAAAATACTAGTGCTATTATATATAAGTTTTATGTTGTACGTAATTACTTTATCTTTTGCATTGTTTTACAAATATCCGGTGTTATACATAAAAAATCCTAAGATTCATGCATTTTTGCACAGTATTTGGTAAACTATCTTTTGTCAAAAATATCACACATTGAGTAATATTGCCTTAGCAAATGTAATAAGAGTAAAGTTGTATTATTTTTATACATAATATTTTGTTAGAAGTGGATCTGAATAACACGTCGGTATCATTTTCTACAAATGTAATTGAGAGTACATATAAAATCTAATTTTGATTAAGAGAAATACGAGGCATGGTTTTTCATATTCCTGAAATTGTTTATTTACCGCTTAGGGAAATTGCGACAATGTTGAATCCAGAGAATATGAGAGAATATGAGAAAATTGTTTTACTACAATGACGTAGCTCAGTATGTTAAATATTTTATTTTTTGTTACATATTTTTGACAAATGTAACAGAAATAGATAATCACCTGAATAATGCGCTTGTTTTTGAAGATAGGAGAGAAGATAGGAGTACTCTGAGACAATTTATTTTCTATTGCAGTTGACTTTGGATGACCTCGAATGACCTTCATAATAAGTCATTTTATTCACCTTGAAACACTCTATCAGAATGTAAGTAAAAGAATATACTGTTCCATTTAAAAAAAAACAGAGTTAACCTTCATATCTCCTTGACGCCTTTACCTATAGAACGGAAAAGAACGGAGAACCAATCTTCTCGTTCCACTTTTACTATATTTTATTCAATATTTTAGGACGATACAATGATGCCTTAAGCTTTGTTGGTGGAATCAAGACTGACTTTTGGCTGCCGTGTTAGTACAGAGGAATGCTCGTGATGGTGTGTCTAGAGTAGGAGGAAAGCGGATTCGTTGATGGCACTTTTCATTAGGAAAAGTGAGGGTAACGATCAGAGATGTCAATTGGTTAGAAAAAGATGTTAATGGATGAAGATAGGAGGAGGAAGCTTCCTACCAAACGTGGATCGTGGGTGGCATTGCTCATGTGAAAAATACGCTTTCTCTGTGCTTTCTAGAAATGAACAATAAGCCCAAGGACTGCTTTAAGGACCACTTATAGACCAAAGACATTCACGGGACTTGAAAGTCCTGATTGCCAAAATAGTAAGATTTATGGTGGCTCCTTAGGTTTATTTTTCGTTTGAGTAAGGGTAGGTCAGCATCCGGCGACCATTCTCAACGAGGGATGGCGTACGATTTTTCTGAGGGTGTCACACTCGCTGGATTCTGGCTATGTACCTTTCGTTATGGGCACTTGAACTATAATGCCGGTTTTTCAATGTAAGACGATGGTTACAATGTAGGATGGCGGTTACGACGCTAGACGATGGTAACAATGTAAGGCGACGGATACTGTGTAGGATGACGGTTACGCTGTATGACGACGGTTACGATATAGCGTCTTGTGTCGCCACAGATAAATATTTTTGAGTTTTATTTAGGCGCGGTATATAACGTAGCGTTTGAGTCACGTTACTACATGTATCAGCTACCTGAAGTATAAAATTTGGTCACTTATTTTCATGTTTTTACCTGTGATCGTCTTTCTACTGTAATAAATTAATTTACCCGGTTTTGCTAGACTGTTATTCGGCTAGCTCGTAAAGCAAGCGTTCGTTTTCCATTATTCGCAAAGTTAGATTCAAAGAGAGAGTGAGTTTCTAACTAGAGCCAAATTAGGAAACTAGAGCTCTGTCCGAGCAACTGAGCTAAACGGACGCGTGAAACGGTGCTTCAGTGAAAGTGCGACAAGTGGTGAAAAACGAAAACGCTAACTGCCAAATGGTGGAAATAACAGACAAAGGTGGAACATTCTACATAAACAGGGCTACAAATATGTTAAACTGAAGACAATCACTAAATGAAGAAAAAGAAATATAAATGGAAACAATTCAAAAACAAGAGGAAAACAGACGCAACAACGAAATATCTTATCAGGATGAAAGTTGGAATGTGGCAACATCCCACAACAAACACAAAATAATACCAGGGCCAAGCGCAACGAAAGGTTCAGAAACAGAAAAGCAACAGTGGCTACAAGAAATCCCACTCCGAAATTCCTTCAGCTCGTTGATAGAAGAGGTAGAAGCAGACCCAGCAGAAAAACCAAAAACTCATATCGCCAAATCACCACCAATCTACATCAAAGACAATAGAGAGAAATAAAATACGAGAGAAAGAGAGAGAGAGAAAGAGAGAGCACAGTTTGGTACTACATGTCGCACATTGATACAAAATCTCCAAAACGTAGAAAAAATTAAAAAATATCTATATCGTACAAATTATGATATTTTGTAACTTTTAATATAAAATATGTATGTCGGAGATGAAAGGACATCGGGCCTCCCCTTTGGAATCCTTAGGAAAATCCGCGACAATGAGCTTGTGCTCGAGGCGACAGTTAGGCGCCAGGCGTAGCCGCGGTCATGGGATGAACGCTTTGTCTAACAGAGACCCTATTCTTCGGGCACGATGATTACCAGATGTCGATGCATCTCTATACTACGTGTACAGCTAGCCTGAGGACCCGCTATAAATCATAGGATTTGGTTACCGAGGCCCTTCAAACGAATAAACAAGTCTTTTCTATCACCTTAGACGGGAAGATGCCGGGGATCGGCTTTCCTCACGAGCGACACTTCCCGACAGCAGCTGTGTCTCAAGAACGGCTAGCATCTTTATCGGATCACCAATACGGAAATTAGCCAATTAACAGCAATGCCCATTTCCCTCACTTACGGGATGGGGGTTGTCCTCAACAAATCGGATGGTCTCGTGCCCTTAGACACACCCCATCATAGTTTTCCTCTGCGGTATCACCGGGACGGAGGGGACATTCTCGTACGACTTGATCAACGAGGGTACTATTTCCGAGACTCAGAGAATAAGTGTGATTATTATCCCGTTGACCGCGGATTCGCTGTCGAACCTCAGATCATTGCCGTTAGTGTGTATTTACCATAGTTATCAATCCACTCTGTATCACTTTCATCAATAAAATACACGTTGACTGTATATCCACAATGGATAATCGTGCCAACGATTCACTACACGCCCCTAACTCAGATCCTCACTACTTTGATGACTCGACATCAGAAGTGGGATCAGACCCGACTATCACGTTCCGCGACTATAAGGCAATCGTGCATCATTTAATCCGGTCGATGTCGCGAAGACCGAGCATGGAACCCAGAGCAGTGTCACTGCCACGTTTCAATCGAGAAGTCGCGGGTGCCGATCCAGTCGCGTGGTGCACCGCCGTTAGCGTGCTTATGAAAGATGTCCCTCTACGAGGCAGCGCGCTATTCTCTGCCTTAAGTCGTGCTCTTGGGGGCTCCGCGGCTCACTGGCTCACACAAATGATAAACAATGAAGAGTTTACCTGGCCAATGTTTAAGGACCAATTTGCCGCGCGTTTTGGTGGCCAGGAGACAACAGCTTCGGCCCTAATGAAGATACACAAGGAGCGACCAGCGAAGGACGAGTCCCTAGGAGCCTACGGTATTCGCATTCGCTCACTCCTGAAGATGAGGTGGCAAAACTTATCTATGGCCGAAGTAATTAACGCTACCGCCCTATTCCTACTGAGCTTGCACGATCAATGCTACAAAAGACTGGCATTCGCGAGTGACATCAAGACCGAAGATCAATTTCAGAGTGAAATGCGACTTCTTTTCCACGAGGAGAAGCCGACGGCTTCGACAGAAAGCCCACCGACGGGCCCTGAAACTAAACGACGCAGGCTATCAGACTCCCGGTCTAAATGCTACCACTGCGGACACTATGGACATAGGGTGGCGGATTGCCGCAAGAGAATCAAATCGGAACAGGCGAGGGATAAACAAAATCCAGGAAAAGACCGACCAGCCGCATCGTCGAAGATATCCTGCTTCAAGTGCCGTAAGGAGGGACATATCGCACCTGATTGTCCGCTATCGCGGAAAAGGAAGTACGACTCCAATAGCGAACGGCGAGTCGACTCCTGCTTAGCGGAAGCCCCAACTGGTAGATTAATTCATCTGGGTGAGTCGTTCCCATTTTGTTTCGATTCTGGAGCTGAATGTTCATTAGTTAAGGAGTCCATAGCTTCGAAACTTTCCGGCAAAAGGATGACCGATGTAGTAGTAATGCGAGGAATAGGAAACATTTGCATTAACAGTACGTCCCAAATTTCGTCGGTGGTATCTATTGACGGTTTTACACTGGAGATACTTTTCCATGTCCTCCATGATAGTTACTTAAACTACGATATAATGATTGGCCTCGAAATTTTGAATCAAGGTTTTGACGTAAATATTACACGAAATAGCCTCTCTATTTGTAAGACGAAAGCGATCGACATCTGTAATAGAACCGACGAAAACGAGATCGATATTAACAAAGTCGACTCTGGAGTATTTGGCAACGATAAAAGCCGACTAATCTCTATCCTCGAAGAATTCAAAGATTCATTCATTACGGGTTTCCCGCGTACACGCGTAAATACAAGCCAGCTAGAAATACGATTAATTGACTCTAATGTCACCGTGCAACGGCGTCCTTATCGACTTAGCGAGGAAGAACGGAGGACAGTACGCGATAGTATAAGCGAACTAATTAGAGCGAAGATCATAAGACCCAGTAATTCGCCATTCGCGAGCCCTATGCTACTCGTAAAGAAGAAAGACGGCTCAGACAGACTGTGCGTAGATTTTCGGGAGCTAAATAAAAATACGGTCGCGGACCGGTATCCCCTACCCCTTATCGCCGATCAAATCGCGAGATTGCAAAAGGCAAGGTACATTAGTCTAGACATGGCTAGCGGATTCCACCAAATTCCTATTCACCCTAACTCTACTGAGTATACCACGTTCGTTACCCCCGACGGACAATATGAGTACATAACCATGCCGTGTGGATTGAAAAACGCACTCTCCGTCTTTCAGAGGGACATCCTCAAGGCTCTAGGCGATCTCGCTTACTCATACGTTGTTGTTTACCTGCACGATGTCCTCATTATCGCTGACTCGGTAGACCAAGCCTTGGAGAGACTGCGCACTGTACTAAATACCCTTGTAAGCGCCGGAATTTCCTTCAACTTTTCGAAATGTTCCTTCCTAAAGACGTCCGTATTGTATCTTGGATACGTGATCCGTAACGGAGAAGTTCGCTCCAACCCGGGCAAAATACAAGCCTTGAGGTCCCTACCAGCGCCAGCGACCGTCACACAGCTTAGACAATTCATAGGATTAGCGTCTTACTTCCGAAAGTTTGTCCCCAAATTCTCACAAGTGACGAAACCCTTGTATACACTCACTACCGGTAGCAAAAATATAACTTGGACAGAAAGACACGAACAGATACGGCAAAAAGTGATCTCTGTCCTAACCGATGCGCCGGTGCTAATGATATTTGACCCCAATTATCCCATAGAATTACATACCGACGCTAGTGCAGAGGGATATGGGGCTATCTTGATGCATAAAATCGAAGGTAAACACCGAGTCATAGAATACTACAGTAAAAGAACTAGTCCCGTAGAATCCAGATATCACTCATACGAATTAAAGACGCTAGCCGTGGTAAACGCCATTAAGCATTTCCGCCACTACCTACACGGACGACAATTCCTCGTAGTCACTGATTGCAATACTTTGAAAGCATCCAGCAATAAAGTACATTTGAGCGACAGGGTCCACAGATGGTGGGCGTACTTACAAACCTTCGAATTTGACATCATGTACCGAGAAGGTAAACGAATGGCCCACGTAGATTTCTTCTCGCGAAACCCCATAGACACTGCCCCTAGCATAGCCGACAAGATCCAAGAGAAACGAGTTAACCTGGCCGAAATCTCAGAAGATTGGTTGCTATCTGAACAACGTCGCGATCCCCAAACATCCGAGCTCGTTAACAAATTACAAAACGATGAGCTCGCCGAAGATATTGCGAGCACCTACGAATTACGATCCGGTACCCTCTATCGAAAAATCCAAAGGAAAGGCAGAACTATCTGCTTGCCCATTGTCCCAAGAGGTTTTCGGTAGTCTGTCATCAATCATGTGCACCAGTCGATTATGCACTTGGGTTGGGATAAAACGCTCGAGAAACTGTACGAGTATTACTGGTTCGAAGAAATGGCGAAATATGTTCGCAAATTCGTGGAGAACTGTCATGCTTGTCAGGTTTCTAAGGCGAATTCAGGTAAAATACAAGCCGAATTACATCCCATACCTAAGATCAGCATACCTTGGCATACGGTTCACATCGACATAACAAGCAAACTGAGCGGTAAAAGTGATCTGAAATTAATAGACGCCTTCACTAAATTTGTATGCTTGCATCATACCCGCAAGATAGATTCCCTTAGCACCGTCAAAGCACTTAAGTCTGCCATATTTCTGTTCGCCAGTCCCTCCCGGGTAATAGCGGATCAAGGAAGATGTTTTACGGGTAAAGAATTCCAAGATTTTTGCCAAGGTAAAAGCATCAAACTCCACTTGATAGCAACCGGTGCTAGTAGGGCTAATGGGCAGGTAGAGCGCACTATGGGTACGTTGAAGAATATGTTTACAACAATAGAAACGACCGGGCGATCATGGCAAGACGCGTGAAATTCAATTAGCCTTAAATTGCACTTCCAATCGCGTGACTAAATCGAGCCCGTTAGAGCTATTAATCGGTAGAGCAGCAAGGCCTTACGGGTTGTCGTTGCCCGATAGTATTATAGAACCGGAAGTAGATATCTCCGATGTAAGACAACAGGCCATACACAATATAGATAGTAGCGCCAAGTATAACAAACACAGATTTGATAAGACAAAGGCTAAAGTAGTTAGGTTCAATCTCGGCGACTTTGTACTACGAAAAAATGAAGAAAGAAACGAAATCAAATTAGATCCGAAGTTTAAGGGTCCATTTGAAATAACAGAGATTTTGGACGGTGACAGATATATTTTAAAGACATTAGACGGCAAACGATCGTATAAGTACAGCCACGACAGACTGAGGAAAATGCCGGATAGTTGCATTCCTGTTGAGTTGGACGTTTGTGGTGATGGCCAAAGTAGTGACCATGACGAAATGAGCACCCCGATCTCTGAAGACCATCAACACTGTAGTGGGACCTTGTGATGCGATTTACATGCGTCTGGGGCGATAATGTGACGATGCTCAGTAAGACCGTGTGGTGCGATTCACATGCGTCTAGTGCAACAAGGTAACAAAGCTCAATAAGACTGTGGAACGGAACCCTGCGTGTTCCCATGACCTAAAGTGAGATACAGTGGGTGCAAAAATCGAGAATGGTCCATCATGTCATTACGATCGGACTGAAAATTCACAGGATGCAACTGACACATCGAATACTAGTTATGACGTTACGAACCATTGCTTATTTATTTGCCACTGAACATTCGAGCAAAGTTTCTGTACCACTTTCATCAATAAAATACAATATATACATGTCGAGTCATCAAAGTAGTCAGGATCTGAGTTAGGGGCGTGTAGTGAATCGTTGGCATTATTATCCATTGTGGATATACAGTCAACGTGTATTTTATTGATGAAAGTGATACAGAGTGGATGGATAACTATGGTAAATACACACTAACGGCAATGATCTGAGGTTCGATAGCGAATCCGCGGTCAACGGGATAGTAATCACACTTGTTCTCTGAGTCTCGGAAATAGTACTCTCGATGATCAAGTCGCACGAGAGAATGTTCTCTCCGAGCGAGACGCAACCGAGGCCACCGATTCTCCATCCTCGGACCTCACACGCGCCCGCAAGAATCCCGCCGCCATTGATGATACGGCGTCCGAGACGTCTCCCTTCTATTGCTCGTCGTCTCACCAGACACAGAATCACGTCCGGGGGCCTGGCGGTCCACTCCCGAACGGGCGTGGTCGTGAGATGGACGCAATGGGGCTCACTTGACTGCCACTAACTGCGCTGGTACTGGGGTCTCCCTCCCCTGCACCGTAAACGTTTTTCCTTATCGTGTTACTATCCATGGTTAATTCAGTAGAAATATTCGCTAAAATCGTCACCAGAGGTGCTGGTCAAAGCTGGTGCAGGGTGACGGGGAGCCTCACGAGAATATGAGGTGAGTGGTCTTGGCAGGTATGGGCCCACCAATTTCTCCGAAATTCTCCGCACCGGATCGGCGAACTGACGGATGGCAAGGGCAGTTAAATATACTCTACGAGCTTAACAAGTAAGTTTATTAAAATTAAAATAAATAAAATAAAATATAGCGCAGAGCTGAACACGAACGTAAACACAAACAGAAACACGATCAAAGATAAGACAAGACTAATACAGGATTAATACAGGATTAATACAAGTTTGGACAAGATTAATACAAGATTGCACATGAAATTAAATTAAGGCTTAATCAGATATAACAGAAAATAACACACACATAAATCGAATCAATTACAATAACAAAAGGAAACCAAACGGATCCTCCACCTATCTTCGAATAGCAATTGGCATCTCTTGACTTTACCCTTACCCTACCCAACGAAAAGTGTAATTAAAAAATCCGTCTTCCTCGTGCCCAAGACACACCCCTTACCAGCTTTCCTTCGTATGAACATGGAGTCGGAAGTCAGTCTTAAATTTTCTCTCTCAAGTCTAAGTTTTACGTCTTCGGTCTAAGTCTAAGTCTTAACTCAGTTTCCATTAATTCGTCTTCAGTCTTAACTCAGTCTTTGAATGAGAGCAGAGGCGTGTCGACCGCCGAAAACGAAGAAGAGGAGGACGCTGCCTACTGCCGCGCAGAAGAATGCCTCGGACACACCGCGTGCCGCCGGAGGTACCACGATAACGGTAGATGCCCGGGAGGAGGCCATGGATGTCGCTCAGTAAATTCGAGCCTCTCCGCGTCCTCCAGACGAACTTAGGACGGTCGAGACGAGCGCAGGACCTGCTCTTCCAGACCATCCGGGAGAGTGGGGTTTCTCTGACGGTGGTGGCAGAGCCATACAACGTTCCTAATGCCCCTGACTGGGCTGGAGACCTGAATGGCTTAGTCGCTGTAACTTGGACATCGGCGTTGGGTTTATCTGGCGCCTTGCTCGATCGTGACAGTGGCTACGTCGCGATTGAGTGGGCAGGAGCTGTAATGGTGTACGTCTACGTCTCTCCCAATAGCGGCCTGGACGCGTTTGGGGACTTCCTGCACGAGGTCGGCGTTTGCGATCGCAGACACCTCCCTTGCCAGGTTTTCGTTCTGGGGGACTTCAACGCCCACTCCTCGGAATGGGAAAACCACAGGACGACTACTCGAGGAAGAATGCTGTCCGACTGGGCGGCAGGACTGGGCCTTCTACTGGTAAATAAGGGCTCAGTGAGCATTTGCGTGACGTGGAGGGGTCGTCCGTTATCGACATTACTTGGACTATCCCCGGTGCCAATAGAAGAGTAATGGACTGGAGAGTGGCCGAGGGGGTCGAAACCTTGTCGGACCACCTCTACATATTCATGGATCTGAGGACGGTGACATCAACATCAATCACACCCGCCACACAGGCCTTCCATGCCAAAGGAAGAGGCCGGAGTCTTCGTCCGCCGCCCAGATGGCGATTGAAAGAGAGGGTCAGCGAACTTCTGCAAACGGCAGTCATCGTGGCCGCCTGGAATTGGGACGCGCGTGCATCGGACGGAAGTGTCGAAGAGGAAACGAAGATCCTCCTTCAAGATATGAGCACGGCGTGCAACATCTCGATGCCGCGCTCCGCACCCAGTGGTGGAAGCCACCAAGCCGTCTATTGGTGGACACCGGAAATCGCGGAGCTTCGGGCTGACTGTATCCGGGCCCGCAGAAGATTCCAGAGGGCGCGTCGTAGACGGACCCGCAACGACGACTACGAGGAGGAAATCTCCCGCTGTTACGAGGTGTATAGGGATGCACGACACACTCTACAGCGGGTGGTCAAGATCGCGAAAGCCCGGTCCTGGACGGACCTTGTCGAGGCGATCGAATCCGATCTGTGGGGCAGGCCTTATTGTTCTGGGACAGCCAATGGACGTTCGGGCCGCACTTCGAACTGCTGGTCCCCAAAGTATCGGCCGCAGCCAACGCCTTGTACGGCCTCTTACCGAACATCGGCGGGGCACGAGTCGCGGTTCGTCGACTGTACGAGGGAGTGGTTCGATCCAGGGTCCTGTACGGGGCCCCGGTGTGGGCGG
>JACXIV010000893.1:0-14652 GCA_014737475.1 Bombus confusus
TTAACATTTTTATACAATACTGAACTTTTATTCAATACTGAACTTCAGCAAAGGAACATCCACACAACCGTTAAGCACGGCGGAGGAAATGTGATGTTATGGGGCTGCATGGGTTACAATGGTGTTGGAAACATCGCGTTTATCGAGGAGTCAATGAATGCCGAAAAATATATCGACATATTGCGTAACAATTTACCCGAAAGTGCAAAAAAATTGGGTCTGAATAGGACTTACTACTTTCAGCAACACAATGATCAAAAGCACACAGCTAAGATTTGCAACGAATTATTTTACAAGAGTGGCCAAAAATATCTAAAGAAATTACAAAAAAATTGGTCGAATCTATGCCAAAAAGGCTAAAAGCCATTATAGATGCAAAAGGAATGCATAGAAAACATTAATTAGGATCTAAACCATTAATAATTTGAAATTTTCTAGTGAATCCGCAAGTGTACAAATACTTTTTTGGCCCTCAAGTTTTTGTATTTATTGTATTATTCTTTTATAACATATTATTAAAAGTCTTCAGTGTACATATTATTTTTGTTTATAGGAGGCTATTAATGGAAGCAATTTTTTTTTATTGGTTACTTATGTAAATAGAGTTATTGCAAAAAGCTAGGTGTACAAATACTTTTTGGATCCACTGTAGCTATGTATGACGCTTGAGCGCCATACTATAAATTTTCAACTCGCTGATATGTATATTATTCAAATTTCAATACATTTATGTTTAATTGCATTAAATTGCAATGTATTAATTATGCCACAAATTACGTCCCATGTATTAAAATGTACAGGTTAATACATTAACGAATTACACATGTACAAGATGTAAAGAAAGTAAATGTAATCAGGATCGTGGCATGCTTCTATGCCTTGAGGTCGGCGGAGTTTTGTAAAAAATGCGTGCAAAAATGACCTTGACTTTGAAATTCAAGGATAAATTTTGTTTTTAATTCTACCCGTCACAAGAAACAACTCACGGAAACCATGAGTCGCAAACTATCCGTTCTCTCAGAAAAAAGATATTAAAGTTTTGATAATTCTGAAACTGGCTTTAGTCCCGCTATATTTATATGTTTATATTAACATTTGCGCTTATATGTACATTTACTTTTAGCAACAAAAATAATGTGCTCTTAATGAAGCAGCAGGAAATTGCATATATACTCGCAATTTCTAAAAATATAAGAATAATAGGAGATCTAAAGTTAGAAAAATGTATCAAATGACCAGCTGGACAAATTGTAAAATACAAATTAAATAAATAAATAAGAAAAAAATAGGAGACCTTTACGTATATAAAAAGTTCTGGGACAATACGATTTTCAGCGACTAAATTAACAATTTGGTAATCAAGTATTATTAATATTGTAACATTTATATCCATATGATAGGTCACATTGACCTCGCACTCCCAAAGAGGTTAATTATTATCCTCTTTGCTCATGCATATTTACTAATGAATTTACATGGAACAAATCGTTGAATTAGTCATTGGCGAACAGGAGAAAACTTACAATTTTATAAAATACTCCGTTTTCAAGCGCTCCACATAGTTATATCACGGGACGAATCTTTTATGGATGCTATTTAAGTTGTAACTATGTTTTTTAGACCGTGTGATGCATTCTCAATCAACAAATGCTTGGACTTGAACTGAATATATGTCGAGTTGAAAGTTCGGATCGACAGCGCGGATTGGATAAAAAATGTACTATTGATACAAACCAATGCTAATACTAATCTAATGTATGTTTATGTAATGATATATCGTTAATTTCGTGCATTTATGACTGTATAACTATTGATTTACAATAATTTTACCAAGTATTCATTTATAACAATTGTTCCATTAATTTAAAATAATTTTGTGTACGACACATAAATAGGATAAAGGAACAATTGCTTAAACAAAAATCCTAACTTTAATAAACTTACTGTTCGCTAAAACATAAACACATCTGCCTGTCTCGAGATGTAAAAAGAAACTGAAGTCTCTCTCTGATATTTTCGTCACCCGTCTGCTGTCAGTAACGAAACAAAAATGCACGAATTGATACTGCAGTTCATCTTTCGGCTATGGGTCCTTTTATTTCGCAATGAAAGTAGATTTATGCCCGAAGAAGAGTTTGCAGGACAATATTTCCTGCGACAGAAACACAAGTTCATGCTTATATTGAGAAGCGCAATTTCAAAGAGCTCGGTCAGATTACTGCTTTGATGTCACCTCGATATCGATCCAACAACTGCAGAGCAATTATTAAACACGTGTTTGCCATGAAATTGACAAACAAATTCTTTGCAATAACAATACTTAACGATTAAGTTTGCAATAACAATAGTAGACCTAGAAGGCTCAAAAGAGTTTATTCCGATAGCTCAATCTAATCGTTAGTAACCGACAAACATACATAAAAATTGAATTTTTGCAAAAAAGTTTTTACAAAAAAAGAATGAAAAAAATTTTTTCTAACGGGTCCAACGGAAGAGCATTCCCTACAAGATGCAAAAAATTCCAAAAAAGGAACATACATAAAAAAAGAGAAACTACTTGTCGAATTGAAGCATCTTCCTCCTTTTTCCAAGTCGGCATAAAAATATAACACACCTTTACCAGAAGATTTGAAAGACGAATAGTGTTTGAGATTTGGAGCGGCCGCCTGTTAAGTACAGTGACTCTTTACATGAACCAGATGCGATCCTTGGGCAGGACGACCGTCAAGGGTCTACGCACTCCTAGTGCGGGCCCATCATAAACATTGGCTCTATTGTACAGTCAAGGTCCTTTAGGACCACACAGAAAAAACATAAAAATCAAGGTAGTTCTTTGAATTATGGTGCATTTCGGGAAGGCCAAGGAACGCGGGTTTTCCCTAAGTGCAACGTCATCCGCGCGTGATTTTTCATTGGGGCGGCGAGCCCATCCATAACCATACGCCTTTTTTACCCAATTAACAGCTACAAGCAGACTCGAGACACACCCATCACGAACCTTCCTCTGTGACAACACCATCATCGAAAAGACACTCTTTCACCAGTATTCATTGAGTCAACATCACAACGCTCAAGTGAGCCAAATAACAGTATTCATTCAGTCTTCGCGTGACAGTTGTATTCATGGTGATATTCAGTGAAATAAAATACAGTGAACAGAGCATCTCTCTACATTCTTTATAATCCTCCACCTTGGACGTGAATAACGTTCAAGGCTCGCGATATCAACCGATCAGTTGCGTCTAACTGGTCGTCACCTAGTTGAGTGTCGCAACAAATTGTTTTAAACATAGCTATGAAGTGCGACATATTGATTGCAAATCAAAAACAAGAAGTTTGCAACTTTTTCGTTGTATAAAATAAAACAGAAAAAACAAAATGACAAAGCATTTATTGTTTGTTTCCCAACTTAACCCAAATAAGAAATAATAAGATATAACTTGTTTCCGCTATCGTCTAAATAACTTTAATATAAATACATAATATTACTCTTATTTACAAATGAAATTGTATATTTATTTATTATTTTTTACGCAAGAAAAATTTTGCTCAACACTACCGTGGGGTGATGAAGCTCTCTTCGTTCGTACTAGCGAACTTAAATTAAACAAACTTGATAACGAAGACAAACTATAACGAAATAAACTTCAAAACAAATAACTGTATCTTATTAACTAACTACAAACTGAGAAAAGCTTCAAAATATTATAATTTTTACGCTTTTAAGAAATACGTCCGGATGTTGATCTTAGTATTGCGATTCTCTTATTATTTTCCTGTCGTTGCTTGGTCTATTTATGATCTCATAAGAAAATTGTTATCAGCTAATATTAATAAAAATTATTCTTATTGAAGTTTATCTTATAGCAAAGCGAGTGATTTCTGTCGTTGGCAATGTTCATTCCAGTGGCAAGATACGTAAATAAGGAAATTGGAAAGTGATTATAATTATCACTGATAAATAATTTTGATAGTTAATCTGTTACTAAATTTTTTTATTCCTTCTGTTGAACCCTGTTGTACAATTCACTTTTACCCCGCCAAAATCAATACTATGGGGAGCCTTTAACAATAAAGTTCGCGGGATAGCGTAAGGCATAACTTGTTTGAAGGACGCAACATATCTTGATACGTTTCTTCTAAATGAATTTGATTTGCATTCAATATAATGGATGGTAATATTTAGAGTTTTGAGATTTTGATCATCTAGGTTGTCATTATTCACGATGTTACACTTAGTACTGATACATTCAACACTGCTTCGTTTAACACTGTTTGAGATTTCCAGGAGAGAACAAAGAGTCCACAAGGAAAAGAATTCCGACGTTTCGGCATCATTGCAGTGGGCTTTGTCAGGGTGCCGCACTAATACTGATATGCGCGTGGAAAGGCAGTTTTTTTATATACTGTGACTCACTTAGAAAAATTCGTTCACTAGATCGGAATCGGGTAACGTTGTTATGAAATTGTAACAAACAATTAAAAATTTTTTAAATGGCAATTTTTCACAACATTCGACCTACAAGTGTAAGAAATCTACATCTTTCACTCCTTGTCGCTTATTTTCACGAATTTCGATAAAATTTTCAACACATACCTATATAACTGTCAGAAATCTTCAAAATGTACTGTTTAAATTTTCATTACAAACCCAGATGAACATAGTTGTAAAAGGAGACTCTTTCTTTGTTCTTTGCAACTCCGACCAATTGTAATTTTTACAATAAATTTTTAATCAAGTAATCCATCTAATTTCTCAACTCGTTTGGTCCAATTTTAGATAAAGTTACTCTCTGTCCGAATATACATATATTAACGTCGGCCAGTGTATTTTACTTTTATTTTTTCTAGGAGAAAGTTCTATTGCGTAAGTTATTATTATTGCTTAAATGATTATATGCCTTTTATATACCGATCAACTTTAGAACATTAAAACAAATTTAGAAATATTGGTTTTTCACAATGTGTCCATATAAAGAGTGGTAATCATGTGGATACTCGACTTACTCTCTCCGTAGTTTCATTTTCTGCAACTAATAGATGGTGCATCGAAATATTCAGTTTCCCAATACACAGATGCAAAGTGGAAGCAAAATGAGATTAATTCTTCCGCATTCTACCGAGTAGCTAATAATGTGTTGATTCAGATGACGAAAATTTTCATTAAATGACCAATATTAATTTAGCCGGGAGTTTTTAAGTGACATTTAATTTCCTTTTAATTTTAACGTATAAAGCACTTTAACTGTACCTTACCTGTATGAACTCACATAGTTGTAAGAGTACATTTTAATACAAACTGATACAAGAATACATTAAAATGATGAATACGTTAAAAATAAAAATTTCTTTTACTTGTTGCACGAAGAAGGATTTTATTAAAATACTTGTTTAGTTCGTATTGAATTGTATGGGTTTGGATATTTAGTTTTTGTCCTGAAAAGGACAGCTATGCTGGCTGTTCGGGCGGAACAAAATCCCGACTTTGGTAACATTAAACAACACGTTTATTACACTGAACTTACAATTTATAACGACGGTTGACAATGATTAATCCACAATATGTTTCCATAATTAATTATGACGTTGACTTCATATATCGCGATTATTCGTTGAATGTTTAAATAAAGTTGGTTTCTTCCTCTCCGACGGTTTCCGACTTACTGTCACGCGGAGCAACGTGTTGCCTTATTTATCACCATCCCATTGATATTGTACAAATGGATTCCAGAGCGATATCGAGGATAAGTGAAGCACCTGTTCGGTTCTCTCGACGCTGTTAGCACCATAGAGAGAGATAGTGAGAAGAAGAAAGGTCCATGGGGGGAGAAGCGATCATCTTTAACATTATCGTCTAAAAGAAATTGCACATAACGCGAAACCTATCGGCTATAGAAACAGCTATAGAAACAGCTATATAAACAGCAGCTTCACTTTCAGCAATACCTTCTATGATTGCTTGCGGGCCTGGTGGATGATCGTCTGAAATTTTTTTGTTAATGACAAAATTTTGTGATAACAATAATTGATATAAAAGGAACAAAAGTATATAATTTTCACTTAACAATGGAACATAAATTATTGTTTTACATCAATAATAATTCTTTGCATCCATGTCATTCAGAAAAATAATGTATTCAATTATACAATATTAATATACATTTTGTCAGTTAGATCATAAATTATAATTAATACATTGTATTGGTTTAGAATGAATTTGAATCATCTCGCATAACATTATTCCTCGTTTTACCTATACTAATTATTATATAAGTATTAAATATAAATATTAAATATAAGTTATATGTAAGTAATAAAGTAATAAGTAATAAGTTATATATAAGTTAAATCGAAAAACTTCTTCGTCAACACCTAGCTAAAGATTTCCTTCATCAAATTCCAAAGCGTAGGTCATCGTTATATCAGATCTATCGCTTAAATTAGTTAAGATCAAATCATCATATTTTTCAGTGCTTGCCCTTTTAAGCAATAACCGGAATCACCGGAATGTTTTCTTGACATGTACCATATTAATCTATGACGAAAGTTTAAAGCTGATGGCTGATCACTCGTCACTCGCATACTTCATAAGTACCAAGAAAAAATTCTCTGAGCAATGCCGTGTCAATAGATGTGTTATAATAGAACACATTTTCAAGGTAGATGAATAAAACTGTTCTATCGATACGGCAGCAATTTCTGAAGAGAAATGTTATTTAAAATAATTTTTTTTGGTATGGAACCAAACAACAGTTACTGTCTTGAATCAAAAAACCTTGCTTGCCGCATTGCAGTGCATTTCCGACAGTTGTCTTGGATAAAGGATTAGCAGCAATAGGTACTTTTTATCTAATTTGAGTCAAAGGCATCAGAGTACTATTGAGTAATTTTGAAAATAACGTTTAAATCAATACAGTCCTTTGCAATATGTTCTTCGTTTAGAAAAAAGCATGACCAAAAAAATGATTTCCTCTAGGTCTTAACAAATGAGACCCATCATTAAAAACAAAAGTTATATATAGCTACTAGATGGAGATTTCTCTACCCAACACTCAATTCATTTAAATCTTGACTCTTACTTGGAGGTAAATGTAACAACAATGTAGCTATGCTTTGTACAATTGAAATATATCGTCATTTACTATATCTCTGGCGAGAAATTTGTCGCAATGATAGAAAATAATTTGCCTTAAATTGTCTAATAAACCTTTGACAATATCAGCTTTCAGAGTTTTGTGAGACCCAACGACTTGTTCATTGTTTTCGTCTATTTCCATTTACTGACAAATGTACACTTCATCGAAACATTTCTTCTCAGAAATTAACCGTTGAATATCATGGTCAAATCCCACCTAAACTGCCCATTTTCTAAGCGTAGATAAAACTGGAAATGGATACTGATTTTTCCTCAAAACGTTAGAGGCTTTTAGACTCACGGTGCTTAATATTCTGGCAGTACACATAGTTTTCACACTCCACACTTGTGTCTGATTGAACACAGAATGTCTTTTTCAAAACATAACGTACATTTTTTTGATTATATATTTTGCAACTTGAGATGTTTCTCTTTCTAATCGATTCAATTTTTTTACAGCGTTTTGTTTTCTTTATTTCTTATCTTCTATTATTTATTTAGATCGATTATATCTTTTGCTTGACATTTGAAAAAAATACAAATTATGGACAAAACTTTATTATTCCTATTTATTAATATCTTATAATGGTATGAAAAAGCTGCAAAAATGTTAAATTTTATAGGACCGTGAATTCTTTAGAATAGATATCTTTATGTATTTAAATCAATTTTAAATATATATTTAATATACCTTGCTATACATTACATAAAATTAATTAGAATAGACCTTGGTAATTCTCGGGAAGATTGTCATCAGAAGATGTATCTGCATCACTTTCTATCGAAATGTAGGAATGGTATAATGCTAGTAAGTTCCGTAACGGTGATTTGTTCAATATCGTTTACGTTTACGCAAAATCGAGTATGATACTCCGTCGCACGCATTCGCTACTCGTCACTGATCACTCTATTCGTCACTAATTACTGTCGGTTCTTTCTACGACACGATGACACACTGGTCCTCGCAGGACAACGCTATATATCTCTCTCCTCCCAATACTCGTTACAACGTCTTTCGCACTCTCCTTTTTCACGCTCCTTGACAACGCTGACAACAATCCCTAGCAACGCTGACGACACACCTTGACAATGCTAACAACACTCCTTGACAACGCTGACAACTGACTAACAGCTACCTCTCATGCCATGGCTCTTCCCCGATACTACGGAAATGTTAATTACATTAGTTGTAATTGTACTGGGACAATTTTCTGAAAAAAGAAATTTTAGCTAGAATGAATGCAGTAGCAGTAGCATATCATATCAATATACATATATTTATTGTTTTCATAAAAATACATTTCTTGTTAATTTGATACTTCATTAAGTATCTTGTTCACCTTCCATAGTAAATTCTCATTTGGAATAAATAATTTTTACAATTTGCTAAATATGCTGATTTTTCTTTGTATTTTCAGCATGAAGAGAAAAGTATACAGTGTGACAGAGTTCTCGGAATACAGCGATAGAATATTCACATTTAAAATACCATAACCATCAAAACAATAATTAAGTAGTTGTCACAGGGTCCTCTGAATACAGCGATAGGATAATCACATTAAAACAATAACTAAGCAGTAATAGCATACCTGTGTGACAGGCATCCAGCGATAACTCCTCCACAGGAACCAAACCCTTAATATAAAAAACCCTCTCAAATCAGCATGAGGCAGTTCTGTTCTGTTATAACATTCCGTACTGTCACTCTGGCAGCTTGTACAATAAATTTGCATCAACTATCATAATTGAAGTACCAATCTCTCACCCTACGTGCGGAACGCGAAATAAATTCAAATCGATGTGACAAAATTGGCAATCCTGTTAGGATCCATTCAACGCATCAAGAGGAAACTTCAACGAGAACTTTACGGATTCTACAGCGAAGGACCACGGTCACCTCCTTGATCAAAAGAAGGATCTGCAAAGAACTTTCGTACATTACCGAAACAGTAGAACCGAAATACGTTCTGAAGATAGTGACTCTTCTTCCGCTAAAAGTGTCATATCGCTCAACATGAACCCAACTGACAAGAGTACCGTTAAACAAAACGAGCTAATTGTCACTCTGATTGAACAATTCCAAAGCTTAACTCACAAGTTTAGAAGCTTTAGAAATAGTACCGATCAAAACATTAAAAATATAAAGGAATTTGCAGAAACTGGCGATAAAAACCGCTCTAAGGAAATACGTGATCTTGCAAAAACTATGGAACTGAAATACGACGCCGAGACCGACCAGTCGCAAATGGACACCCACTTAGAAACCATGGCTGATAACATAACGGATGACGAAACAAACAGACCAGACGCTCACAAGGACCACGAGCCACATCTAGCCACGCCGAGATTAGACCGAGAAACAACTGCGGAGAGAACAACGAAGATCAAGCGGAAAAGGCTATACGTACTGTCGAGACAGTGCGGGGTTGAGATGACGTAGGCGTTCAAGATTTTATCTTATCGGTCCGCAAGGCCAAAGCTAGGTGCAAGGCAAGTGACAGGGAGCTGTTATTGAATCTCATACTAATCGAAAAAATAACCCACAACGCGAAAAGAAACATACGGTACCTAAAAATTAAGTCGTTCGAAGATTTATATTCTTGTATAAGACAACGTGTACTAGCACCAATAACTATTAGCAATTGTAGAGACAAATTAAAAAATTTAAAACAAGGGGCAATAGTAAATGTACAGTCTTCCAACTCCAGATTCCGGCAACAGCTCAATGAATTAAATTACGCAGTTCAAAACGAAAACCGCACGCCAACTTAACGACGCGTAGCTATAGATATTGAAGAATGCAAGGCACTTAAAACATATTTACGCAATCTACGATACGAAATAGGACAGATAGTAGTAGCTAGCCATCCGAAGAACTTGAACCTTGCCCAACAACTAGCAGCCGGCAGAGAACAATGGTTACGAGAAGTAAATCGTGTTGTAAGTGTTAGTAAGTAAGTTGTATAGTCTTAATCGTGGTGTTTGATAATGAAGCTGGGGAAGATACTCCAACCAGTCAGCAGCTGTATCTGCTTCATCAATTATAATATGATATCATCCAATGAAAATCCTGATGTTGTTAGTATATAGTCTATTAACCATCCAGGTGTAGCAATCACTATATCCACTAAAGATTTATATATTCCTCTCTATCATCTGAAATATAAAAGTTATAGAGAATATTTTGTATTTTATAAATAATATAAATAAAACCTTCTTCTTAAAATTTATAAACACATACTCTCTTTTACAATACTCCTTTGTTCTTCATGAAATGCTGATGCACCAGAAAGTAAACCAACTTTTAAATTTATATGCGATGTATATGTAATCATCACCTTCTAAATTTGCATAGCTAATTCTTGTATGGGTGCAACAACTAAACAACGTAATTTTGGAACCAATCGAAACTGTAATATTTGAACAATTAGTAGAACATGCGCTAGAGTCTTACCTAAAGAGAAAATAGTTTCTTAAATTATTTCTTTTCAGAACAGAAAATAATTTTTTTAACACAAAGCTTTAATTTATTCATTTTATGCAATGTTTAATTAAATAAAGAAAATTGATCTGAAATAACATTCATTAACAATGTTAATTGTAATTATAATTTAACATTATTTATTAACAGAACACAATAAAGTATCAGGACTACAATGTAAACATTTCAATTTGCTATAAATGACTTGTACATTCATACCACTGCCTGTAGGAGCAGATACGCATGTATCCTTTAACCACCATTTTTGTTGCCTATCTTTATTACATTTCAATAGCCAAGATACCATACTAGCTTGAACAGGAAATAATTTATTAATGCCATTAGCTCTTAAAGCTTGAATAAGCTTAGAATCTAAAATTAAATTCATGTCTTCTAAGGTTGGACCACTATTTAAATCAATAGATGACTTATGGATTAGCCAACCATTCTGGTAGAATTCTCTTAACTTCACGCTTCCTTCACTTATTTTTTACACCCAGAATTATGAAATCACTATTCTGTCCTTTTTTTTTAACGTTTCATTTGGATCTGATGATTCATTAGGTATTTCATTATCCTGATCACCTGTATTTTCACTTCGCAATGTTTTATCTGCAGATTTAATTATTTCATTAGTACTTCCTTCGCTATATACATCTTTCCTCTTCTTTTTATTATTTCTATGCTCTGAAACATGTACTTTTGCCTTTCCTTTAATATCACTCGCTATACTATTTTCATTCAAATTAATATTTTCTGCTTTTATCTTTTTCTTTTTATAATTCGATTCTTGTGCATTTTGAGAACTACTTTCATGTATTTGATGACTAGTTTTAATAGCTCTTTCCAATTTATGTTCTTCTATTCTTTTTAATAATTCAGACAAATGATTCCTTTTATTTTTCGTTTCTTCTTCTTCACCCTCATATCTATCAACAAATAATATATTAATTATACCAATAATATTCTATGGGAAGAAACTGAAAACTCGAATAATAGTTAGAAAGGTAATATAGTAGAATATTTATTTATATAGTTTAATTGATTAAATTTAGTATTCAGTAATTAAGTTTATTAATATATATGTATTATATTTTTTGACATCTTCACATACCTGTTTATCACAAATAAACTCATTTAATTTTCGATTTCACTCACGTGTTATACACGTTTTGTAGGTTATATTCTAACGCGTACTACCTATTCCACAGTTGATACACGACCGTGACCTATATTACCCTACGTGTACTAACGCGACTCTAGACTTCAAAACCGGCTGTGGATATGGACGCTGTCACGGTCACAGTCATCTTGTGGTATTACTCAAATAAATAATTATTTACGTATGCATGTACGTATATAAGTAAATACGTCTACATCTTCAAAAAGGCAAATTCATAAAAGGTATTATTTTAAGCTTGTATTTCATTAAAGTTTACTTTAACTATGTGTAAATGTGAAAGAATAAACTTAATAATATTTCATCATTATTACATATGTACATTTATGTAATATTTGCAAACAATTGGTTTCAAAAATATAATTGAGATATATATTAAAATTACATATTACTAACATTAAAGTCGTTTGCTGAAATTAACCAAACTACTTCTCAAGAACGTAGCTGAAATTTCAAATTTAAAAAAAAATTTGTTACAAGCTTGCATACGTTGCTTACATAGGTAATATAACCAACGAAAATTACATATGTATACAATATCAGGTAATAGTAATATAATAAATGACTATATTTAACAAATTTCAAATACATATCGTTTTTCTAAGTTAAATCACATAATTTTTAACCGTATTACCGTCTACAAAAAATTAATAATCAATTTTGTTAAACATTTCAACAATCTTTTGCAAATAATAAAAAGATATGCATATAGTTGACATAAAAAGTATTCGTACACCAATTAATTTCAACAAAAATATTGTAAAACATCGTTTATTAAAAAAATTTTTAGAAATAGGAAATATGTACATATTCTCACAATTTTGTAGGTTAATTTTCATAAAAAGAAGATGTGATACCTCTATCCTCTGTAAAAATATTAACAGATATCTAGAAAATGGCAAAAATATGTGTGTAATAAGTATTTGTACAGTTATACTTTAATGGAAAAAACTAATAAGACTTAAATATATCTAGAAGAAGAAATCACTAGGTTTAAATATTTTAATACTTATTGGGATTCCCTTTTGATTCTATCATGGCTTTAAGCCATTGTGTCATTGAATTTATGAAATTGATGAATTATCTACTTCAAATATTTTTTCTAAAAGTGATCCCTTTAATTCATTTCTTGGTGAAATATGACAACTCAGTATTTTGCGTATCAACTGATCCCATATATTTTCTGTGTTTTTAAGTATTTCTAAACATATACAAAACACGCTTGCATATTAGTAGTATTTTGTTTTGAATCGTTACCTTGCATCCAATATAAATTAAGAAATGATTTAAAGAGAGCTCTTTCAGAAGAATAAGAAAATATTTCAAGTAGAGTATTCATCAATTTGATAAATTCAATGCCGCATGGCTTCAACTGTATATGCATATATATATATGTATGGATGTATTTATAGAACTGAAGACAAAGATTAACAGGAATGCTAATACTAACTTTATTATTGATAAACATATAGAACAACAGAAAGGAATTGATAAAAACCATAAAGAAAGGAAGTGCATACATATATGTAAACTTATCTTGTAGAACATAAGAATAAAAGAAATAATTTGCTGGTTCCTCCAGTTTGTTATATTTTTGCAGTTGTTTTCTCTGAAATAATAAAAATAGGATCTAAACTATATATATATATAAACTATATATCTAATTAAATGTATGATAAAGTGACTCGAGTTTGCTATCTAAGAATAATAGAATATTGCATGAAAATGAACAATAAATTTGAATGAATAGATACACTGCAATGAACAAATGTTATCAGAGGTAGAACTGAAGTAGAGCAAATACACGAAGGAAAAAAATACTTGAAATTTAGTAATTTATGACAAAACAGGACTGATTTTCACAAAATTTCATACAAAGTTACTACATGCCACATATTATATAATATGTGCAGTATATACCAATATACTATATATTATACTAATATACTACACTAATATATTATGTAACATATATATTAGTGTGCTGTTTAAAATTATGAAACTTTAATAAGCAGAGTTGAGTAAATTAATAAGGTTGCACGTAATAATTGTGCAAGTGGAAATATGGAAGGATTTGTAAACCCTTTTGCAATATTGCAAGGTAAGCAATAAAATATTCTACTATCAGACCTCAAGGAGAACTACTGATTAATTTCAAAATAATATTTTGAATTACTCTTCTTTTTCTTCGATTATGCATTATATTAAAACAAAAATAATCTGGAATTTTGCTTTAAGCTTTAAAAAATTTGAATGAAATAATTTTCCTTTATATTACTATATTTTACATAAAAAACATTCTTACATTTTTTGTATTTATTATAATTTAATAGTTATTCTAAATACACATGTAACTTGTGTGATGAAATATACATATATATGAGAATATTAAATAGTGTGTTACTTGGGTATGCTATAACATTATTGAAGTAATTACAAAAGTATCTTTAATATAACCATATAGATTGCTATAATATTGAGAAGATTTATAGTTACTCGTGAATTATACTTACTTAAAAAATTAGGAAAATTAAATTATTAATATTTAAAAATCCGAAATTCAATAATATTGTATATTTTTCATGGAATATTTCGCATTAATCTAAATAGTACGCTTTATTTAAAACTAGCGTAAAGAATGCGTTGGTTTACTACACGCAAACAGTTTTAGATATCAAAGCAACGACAACATTTTATGTTTTCTCAATAATAATTACAAAATTAGATTTGTTAAATTTATAACATTATGATTGATAGTATCATTATGCATGACCAATATAATACGATCTCGATTTATTATAAACTTTATATGTATATGCATTTATATTAACATTCGGTCATAATTTTGTTGATTCA
>JACXIV010000862.1:0-14456 GCA_014737475.1 Bombus confusus
TGGCAAGTCTGAATCAAATCAAATATTCAAGGTTCACTTTGTATATCTTGAATATTTCTCATAAAATATAATGACTCATTCATAGCACTTGTCAATTTGTCCTCACCAATGACTCCAGTTATCGTAAATGGGGTTGTAAAATTAATACTTTATTCGTAAGTGGAATTTTATTTTACCGATCATCAGGCTGATTCATGAACTTTTAAAGCTCTCATGTAATTAAAAATGAACCTTAAAATGAATTTCATTGTATTACTAGTTCTATTTCATATCTTCTTGAAGTTCAAGTTTAATCCGAGCAATATTTAACGCCACTATAGAGCCCAATATCGAATGGTCGTTTTACACGATAGCAAGGACCATTATCAAGGGTCGGATCTTAACTCTCCCCCATAACAAAGTAACACTGAATTGAGCACCGCCGTCCTCCCAGCTTTCATCCCATGAAATTATTGTCTGCCATACAAACTTGTGGCTTACTACAAGTGTCGCTCAGAATTTTAGGTAAATTTTGGCCAGCAAACATTATTTTGCGATTAATGATAAGTTGTTTTGTCCATAATATAGTTTTTTATAATCTTATTGTACGTTAATTTATTTCTAATAAATTTATTTAAAGAAAAAAACAAGTGAAACGTATAGCATTTTTGCACAGTACCGTATATTCACAACAAATTTCATTTCAGGAACATTGTCAAGAGTATTTAATTAATATTCGTTGGAAATTACGTCGTCGATATTTGTATTGGATGTTTGTGAGCACATGTGTAACGATCGAGGTAAAAGCTATGATTTTTTTATTTTGTTGCCCTCTTCTTCTCTGTTTGAAACATGTAATTTGATCGTTCGAGTGCCGTAGGCGCTTTTAATAAATTGCGTTTTTAATTGCAATTAACAGTCTTTCAATGGCATTATGGCATTTCCAGGCATAGTGACAGTGATCATGAACTAAATATTCATGAAAATTATACAGCCCTCGACAATGAATAACGCAAACGTTTAACGTATATATTTCCTCAACTGCGCACGCCAGTACCTCCCCTTCACAACGACGATCGCTTATCGAGCGGCTCCGTCGCAAAGGGTTAATATTCCTCTCTCGTTAGCTGTCTTCAAGTTCCTATTTTAACTCTTCCTTTTGACATCGTAATATTGTGAAACTAGGCTAATTTTTATTAGAAAGGCTGTTCTTACCATGTTTAAAACTCAGATTCTCGACATTGTTGTATTAAGCCGTTATTTTCTTAAAATATTGATCCCTTTTGGTCTTATTGTTAAAAGAATTTGATATTTCTATCGTTCTTGATAATTTTTAATGAAATTAATTTTCCTAGTAGATTACATTAATCCTTTTACTTCACATTTTAATTGTACAGTAATGAAAGAGCAAACATAAAATTGTAAAAAAGATAGCAGAGATTATGTTTCTGGAAGAAAGAATTACCCGTTATGCGATTCCAAAAATCAGCCCATAAAAGCAATTCACAGCTATTATAATATTTTTCGTGAAGCATGGAAAAGATAAAGATGGCCAACAAAGTTTCAAACCTATGCAATGTTCATTAAATACTCCGCCAAGTAACGCGTTATATTGATTAACTTTCCTTGTCCATCTTTCCAGAACAATCGCCACTCCCTTTTTCAGATCGCTCTTAAATTCGAGAATTTCATTACCGAATTACCACAGAGAAAACACGCGTAATTCATATTCTATAAAAATTCCAAAGAAAAACCATAATTCAGTCGTAAGCACAATTATGTGGACACTGATCGATTTTGTGTTCGTATGCAGTGCCTTTGAAATCATCGTACACACTTGTCGAATGGTGATTGTACACGAAAGAATAAATCGAAAGAAAAAAAATAATATCTTTCCATTTAAAAGTCCGTTATCGAAAAGAAAGTAAGTGAAAATTTCGTACTATTGGGAGGAAAGTAGAAAAATTTTATTTAGTCTCGATATTCAATGCTTCGATAGTAAAATTGACATTTTCTGTAAAAATAAAAAAAAATTTTTTTGTAACTTCCTGACAACATTCGATGAACCAAATCCAAATATAGGAAACGGTATAATTCTAGAACGTTCCATGCCAAACGATGAATACTTCGATGCATTTATCTCACTGAAGTTACCACCGTGGTGCTGCAATTTCGCGCGATTCACCTATTTTTTGCGATTATCAATTATCTCATATTGTTTCTTCGCGCTGTTAAATAATTGTTCTATGTTGTTACGTCCCGGGACTTACCATAAACCACAAAATTAATATTTTTTACTTTACCATCAAGGGCTTTAATTGCTGTTAAACATTTTTCAAGTCGAAACGTTCGAAACTGGACCAGACTTTATATATAGGGAAAATTATAATTCTAGAACGTTCCATACGAAACGATCAATACTTTATGGGATATGACAGAGAAAACTTCGGTAATATATTACTACTACTATATTAGAAATATACAAAACGATAATAAAACTAATTTGGACGTACGGAATGCCACTATGGAGGATAGCAGCAATGAGCTACATAAATAAATTAGTCGCTACAATCGAAAATACTTAGAACAATAGTCAATGCCCCATGGTATGCAAAGACCGAAAACTACCAACAGTCACGGAAGAAATAGGCAGATATGCAAAATAATACAAGGAAAGAATGACAACACATCCAAATCAGCTGGCTACTGAACAACACCCGCATAAATAGAAGACTAAAAAGAAAACACCCCACTGACCTCACTACAGAAATAAAATAGACAACTCGAAGACGGTATTCCGCTGAGGTAGTCATCCACATGTTATTTAGCAATCAAGTTAGAAAACTTTACCAAATGTCCAGTGGGACAAATTGTAAAATACAAATAAAATAAATAAAAAAAATATTACTGCTATAATAATACCTTACTATTTGGTAATACAGGTTTCTTATGTGGAAACTGGACGAGACGTTAGATATAAACATTGGAATTTTGTGATATTCGATAGAAAAAGCAAAATTAATAGGCCACATGGATTCTATATTGAATTTTCGAAATTCCTCTTTGTTTCATAATTTATAATGATATATTTATACCCTTATACATTATATTTTTATATGTCATATAAAAATTGTTCCTTGTGTCTATTAATTGCTCAATATACAATTGCTTACACTTCAATTTCCATTATAGTACGCATAGTTCGACTTGTTATCTAATTTCATACCTCGTCGATGAAAGTAAAGATACCCGTTAACTAATTATTCTTTCCCCGAAAAACAATAATAAAAAATAAGAAAACAGGAACGTATAGTGTATTTCATAGCCAATTAAAATGAAACGAAAGAACAGAATTTCCATGAAATCCGTCAGTATCTACGTGATGACGCACGAGCTTCCTGCTAATCAATAACATTCACGGTGTTGCGTAGAATATAGGAAGAGCTTGCGAGATATTACAACCAATCATCAAATAGAATGAAAATAACTGGCCGCGAGCTACAGAGAAACAACCACTCTCTTCTTGTTGCCAGGGCTCACAGGATCTGGATTTGCGCTTCGCTGGAAATAGCTCGATTCGAAAAAGCAGGCGTATTGATTCCTTACCGGGTTCCGGATAAATTGCCTGGAACCTCCATTCTTTGTCACCCAATTCCTTGAAAGTGGATTTTCGTATCAGTGTATTGGTTGGAATAACACTGGCGCATGAAATTACAAGTCCTCTACCTTTGACGACATATACGGCGCAGGTTTAATATTTCATGGGTGAACTTCTGACTTTCCCTCCGATTCCTGTTGAAACGTTTGGCATTGTAGGATTGCTTTTAAAATGCATATAACGAAAAATTGAATTGATCTGTGATAAAACTTGTACAATAGTCAGTGAAACAATAACGTTGTTGGAGGACCAGTGTGAAAAATAGATCGCACTGCAAAATACATCATAATCGTATTCCGCAACAAACTGACCTCTGTTTCTCCTTAATAGAAAAAAAACACGAACTTTTGTTTCGCATGTCTTATCTTAACAAAATAAGTACAGTGTTTGAATAATCAATAATAGTCCCGCCGGATGAAGTAAAGCATGGATACGAGCGTTGCTTCGTGGCAAGAAATATAAATAGCAGCGCCGGCGTGAACGCGTTAAACGATAATAGGTAAAGTCGAATTTTTCTATAATCCGTGCCCTGAATGATCGCAGATATATACAGGGTGGTTGGTAACTGGTGGTACAAGCGGAAAGGGAGTGATTCTACGCGAAAAAAGAAATCCGCGAAAAAATATAGAATAAAAGTTTTTCGTTTGAGGCTTTGTTTTCGAGAAAATCGACTGAATTTTCGCTCGGTGCGCGTGCACTTTATCGCGTCTCGTTATAACGGATCTCACTGTAGATTATTGTCTCGATTGACGTTATGCTGATAAATACCCAATGTGACCGAAGTGTTTTCCTACCTATTAACTTACTATCCGACTTTTTTATTCTATATTTTTTTTTATTCTATTTTTTTTATTCTTATTTTTTTATTCTATATTTTCGACTTCTTGTCTCACGTAGAATCACCCCCTTTCCGCTTGTACTACCAGTTACCAACCACCCTGTATATCTGAGAATTTTATGTAATTAATACTTATAGATTTGAGCCTATAAGACAACAGCGTTAAATCTTCTACCATAAGTTCTATATAAAACAAACCTACATTCATGACAACAACTGTTACATGTTAATTGTAAGATAAATTGTAGAATGTATGCAGATTCGAAAACTACGATCATCAAACTAAAAGGGGGAAGGAGTTGGTCATCCAACTCCTTATTCATACTGCAACGAATATCATAGACTCATCATAGAATCATCCAGAAGTTCGATCCTTTCTTCTTGGTATTCCTCCCTGACTGTTGTCCTGACCATATTATTCACCACTAGGGTATAAATACCAGTACTCCATGACAGAACAGCAGAGAATTTATAGTCGGAACTAACGTGAAGTTACCCGATATGAATAAAGCTCCTAACTTTTCAACGTGTATTGTCAAATTTTCCGATTTCACAATTGCTTCCCGACTTCATTTTAAGCGGATGAAATTAAGTCGTGAATGTCCGGCTAGTTATCGATATTGTGTTGCAACTCGCAAACAGTAAAAGATAGAAGAAAGGCTTTCAGACAAAAGGTACTTCTTTCAATTAAGGCTATCATATACACGACTCCGGAGGATGAATTTTACTCCCTTCGGGCAAGTCTATGTTGGAAAAAGTAAATTGCAAAAATTCAGACCTATGTATCCTTTACGTATCGCCAAAGTTTTATAATTTGTAGAATTTGTAGGTTGCGGATATTTTCTTGTGAATGTATATACGTGTGCATGTGCGTGTGTGCGTGCGTGCGTGTATATATGTATTTTTATCTCAACTTAATGGTTACATACCCGAGATTACATGGCGTTCAGGCTGCATTCGAGAACGAATGTACAATTCGTCGTCTGAACGATCTAATTTCCTTTCTTCGACGCAGAATTCGTCGATTCTGCAGTTAAACAGAAAATTAAATATAGAAATTTTTCATTACTAGCGTCGGCTAGTTGGCCTGTTCCATCTGTAATGATAACGACAAGGTGTATTTTTTTTTTTTTTAATCATGCTTGGGTAAACAGGTACAAGAAGCTTATTCTTAGACTGTAGATATTTATGCAAATTTGTGTACATATTGAGGAATATAATTAAAAGGATGGTATTTTGGTAGAAAATTGTTTTGTTTATTAAATATTGCAAGAGACAAACCCAAAGGTAAATCCTACATTAAAAACAATCTGTCATTTGTTAGCGTTTTATTTGAATTTCGCTGTTCAAATAAATTGGATTTACCCTGTACTTTGTTGCGATTTCATTTCAATATTGGAAATTCCAAGGCAGATATACACCCTATTAAGTTTGGTTAACTTCCCAAATGGAATTATGTATCAACGGAATTATTGAACACCGCGCGATATTGTCAGTTATATTCGCCGAAATAATCGCCTTTAAACTGATATTCTTGATAGATCCGAATAAATCCGTCCTAACTCTTTTGTGTTAACAGTTTATAATAATTTAATCCCACGATACTCTATTCCCTCCGAGAAATCCAAAGATTCGTGTAAAGTGAAAATAATGAAATTAATTTAATCCCTGCACATTGCATCCGTCTCTAAATTAATTGGATGGCCAAAATAATGTAGCTAAATGAATAAAAAGGTACATCTCTAAATTAAGTTAGAAGTTTAAAAAACAGATAATCAAATAGAAAGATTGAACCAAACAAATAATTAATTTGACAAACGATGATCGACGATCTACGAGACATAGTTACAAGAAAATACACATAAAGTTTCGCTGTACTATACATAACTTCCATAAAACCAATCGTACTCAACAACATCCACCGTATAAGAATGAAATCAGTTTTCCGATTAAAATCTCAGCCTGATAAACAACCGTTACGCTCAAAGGAGCGATTTTACAAATTTTTAAAAAATAAAAAGGAAAGGAAAAACAAAGTGACTGAAGTAATCTAGTGAAGTATCCTGGGAAGAAAGGAGATTCGACGAGGGGAAAAGATGGCATCGTGACCACACAGATATCGAAAGCTTGTTCCGTCGTGGCGGAAGTGATCACGAAGTAAAGGTGATAACGGTGAAAATTAGTGTCATTATTAAGATCGCTTGAACTATTTGTTCTTGACAATCAATCGACGATTGAATAAAAGTTGAACATACATTAGTTAAAAATTCACAGCAATTTCAAATGATGAGAATTGATTGATATTACAAATAAGAATCGACATTCATTATCGATTATAGCAACTAGATTTAAGAGCTCAACAAAACGACGAAACGTATTGTATTTGAATTTAAATTAGTTGCTCGAAATCAGATACATTTGAAGACACTGAATTTTCACACCGAATGAATTTCACTAATTAATAAAGAAGATTCTTTGAGCTTATTAAGAAAAATTAACTTCAGCTGTTCAGCCGAATCGTGTGTTTGACTAGACCACGATTTAACGTTTGAATTATTCCACACTCTAGTGCCGGAAAATTAGCTTACCCTGGATAAATCATTCAGCTTCCAGTCACTTACAGATTGGATTAGCCTTATCTTCCAGTTTGTCTATTTTATTTCTTTATGAGATCAGTGGGATGTTTTCTTTTCAGTCTTCTTTTTATATGGGTTTTGCTCGTTTCAGTGGCTAGCGGTCAGACATCTTGACTAGATATCTTTGGAAGCTAATTGAACGTATGAGAAAAATGCAGTTTGTCAATAAATATTGACAATACCGTATGGACGATATGTTGTATATTGATCGTCTAGAGGGTCTCTTACGCTCGATCATACTGATAACCCTAAAATATTGACAATACATATTGATCATCTGAACGCTTAATGCTAGGTGCAGGCACGTTAAATCAGTCTCTAATAAAAAAAATTCATCGAGATTACGTGGTGGGAAATCATGTTCATCTTATAATTGTTCTATTTTAGTATTGTCAACAGATTTTCAATCGGATTCAAGTTTAAACCTTAAGCTGACAACCAGTTCAAAAATGGAAATAGTTACAATTGCAACTATTTTTGCTTTACTCTTAGGACCTGCATCGTGTTGGGAAGCAACATTCCCTTTGTTAATTTTTATATTCTGTGCCCTTTCTTGTCATTTCACGTTTAAAATTTCCTTTATACATGTATTGAATCGTTCTGCCACTATGTCTCAATGATCCTACGCCATACACTGTGGAACAATCTTGTGGGCCATGGGCCACAGCACAACGGATCCGCCACCAAATTTCAGTTTCTTTTACATTGTCGCTTCTATAAAGATCCATGTTTGCTGATACAAGCTTGTCACAGGCTCAGAAACAATAATAGGATAGACAAAACATCCTGCATGCCACAACCATCGAAACAATAACCAGATAGTAACAGAATAGCCACATCTGATAGGCAGCCAACGTTAATCCCTCTAGACGGACCAAACCTTAGTATAAAAACTTTCACAAATCAGCACTCAACATAATTTTGTTATAATACTCTGAACCGTTACTCTGCTGAATTCATATAATAAATTTTACTATCATATCTAAAGGCCGAATTTTTCAACTTACTTGCGAAAAGTTCGAACTAAGAGGCGAGGAGGCCACCGGTGATCTGTTAATTTCGCGATTTCCTGTATCTTCTACGTGATATTCTATATATTCTATCTAGAATTCTATCACGAAATATTCTATATACTCTTTTGATAAGAGTGATTGGAGTAAAATAGTTAATCTGTGAGCAGTTCATCCAGAGTTTGTAAATACTAATGCTTTATAAGTGATACCGTTCCTGATTATTAACCGATATAAAGCTACTGGTTTATATTCTGCTTCACATTCTATTGCTTCTTCTTTTAATTCTTTCGGGCTTGTACAACGCCCTATAAAATTAACCGCTTCATTATCTAAATTTACATCATCGTCTTTGCTTGTTACCAAAACAAACGTAAATAATATTGGTTGAAAGAGTCTGTTGCGAATCAAGCAGCCTACGGTCGTGAACGGTCGAGGACGACAACGACGGCGGGCCCACACACCTCCCTGGTGACGCGACTATTGATCGCCACCATCAGAGGGCCACGGAGACGACGACATTCTCGATCAATCGATTCCCTTCAAGTCCAAGCCAATTAAGTTTTTCAGGATCTTGTGATTTTACTATTTAAAAATGAAAACATTACTATGAATTTAGTATCAGATAATATAACTTTATATTAATACGTATGACCCTGATAAATGATTATTATATAAAAAATTAGTATAATCACTCTAAATTGTAAATAAAAACTAATCTAGAACGTAAGTTGGAAAATTTTATTCGTGGTGTTTGATAATGAGGCTCGGGAAGATAGTCCCCTAACCAGTCAGCAGCTGTATCTGATTCATCAATTACCAGAAATATGATATCATCCAATGAAAATCCCGATGTTTTTAATATATGGTCTATTAACCGTCCAGGTATAGCAACCACTATATCCACTAAAGATTTATATATTCCACTCTATCATCCGAAATATAAAAATTATAGAGGATATTTTGTATTTTATAAATAATATAAATAAAACCTTCTTCTTAAAATTTATAAACACATACTCTCTTTTAAAATACTTCTTTCATGAAATGCTGATGCACCAGAAGGTAAACCAACTCTTAAATTTGTATGCGAAGTATATGTAATCATCCCTTTGTAAATTTGCATAGCTAATTCTTATATGGATGCAATAACTAAACAACTTACTTTTGGAAACAATCGAAACTGTAATATTTGAACAATTAGTAGAACATACGCTAGAGTCTTACCTAAAGAGAAAATAATTTCTTAAATAATTTCCTTTCAGAACAGAAAATAATTTTTTTAACACAGTGCTTTAATTTATTCATTGTATGCAATGTTTAATTAAATAAAGAAAATTGATCTGAAATAACATTCATTAACAACGTTAATTGTAACTAGAATTTAACATTATTTATTAACAGAACACGATAAAGTATCGAAACTAGAATGTAAATATTTCGAATTGCTATAAATGACTTGTACATTCGTACCACTGCCTGTAGGAGCAGATACACGTGTATCGCTTAATCACCATTTTTGTTGCCTATCTTTATTACATTTCAATAGCCAAGATACCATACCAGCTTGAACAGGAAATAATTTATTAATGCCATTAACTCTTAGGGCTTTAATAAGCTTAAAATCAAAAATTGAATTTATATCTTCTAAGGTTGCACCACTATTTAATTCAATAGATATAACATCTGGGTTAGCCAACCATTTTGGTAGAATTCTCTTAACTTCACGCTTCCTTCGCTTATTTTTTTACACCTAGAATTATGAAATCACTATTCTGTCCTGATATTTTTTGTAGTGTTTCATTTGGATCTGATGATTCATTAGGTATTTCATTATCCTGATTATCTGTATTTTCACTTTGCAATGTTTTATCTGCAGTTTTAATTGTTTCATTAGTACTTCCTACGGTATATACATCTTTCCTCTTCTTTTTATTCTTTCTATGCTCTGAAACATGTACTTCTGCCTTTCTTTTAATATCACTCGGTATAGTATTTTCATTCAAATTAATATTTTCCATTGAACATTTATTAAGATTTTCTGCTTTCTTCTTTTTCTTTTTATGATTTGATTCTTGTGCATTTTGATAACTACTTTCATGTATTTGATGACTAGTTTTTATAGTTCTTTCCACTTTACGTTCTTGTATTCTTTTTAATAATTCCGACAAATGATTCCTTTTATCTTTTGTTTCTTCTTTTTCACCCTCATATCTATCAACAAATAGTATATTAAGCATATTAATAATATTCTATGAGAAGAAACTGAAAACTCGAATACGATTAGAAGGATAATGTAATAGAATATTTATTTATATAGTTTAATTGATTAAATTTATTATTCAGTAATTAAGTTTATTAATATATATGTATTATATTTTTTGACATTTTGACATACCTGTTTATCGCAAATAAACTCATTTAGTTTTCGATCTCACTCACATGCTATACACGTTTTGTAGGTTATATTCTAACGCGTACTACCTATTCCACGGTTGTATACACGACCGTAACCTATATTAACCTATGTGTATTAACGCGACTCTAGTCTTCAAAATCGGCTGTGGAGATGTGGACGCTGTCACGATCACGATCATCTTGTGGTGTTACTCAAATAGATATTTATTTACGTATGCATGTACGTATATAAGTAAATACGTCTTCATCTTCAAAAAGGCAAATTCATAAAAGGTATTATTTTAAACTTGTATTTCATTAAAGTTTAGTTTAACTATGAGTAAATGTGAAAGAATGAACTTAGTAATATTTCATCATTATTACATGTGTACATTATTTATGTAATATTTGCAAACAATTGATTTCAAAAATATAATTGAGATATATATTAAAATTACATATTACTAACATTAAAGTCGTTTGCTGAAATTAACCAAACTACTTCTCAAGGACGTAGTTGAAATTTCAAATTTCAAAAAAAAAAAAAATTTTTTTACAAACTTGCTTACGTTGCTTACATAGGTAACATAACCAACGAAAATTACATATGTATACAATAGCAGGTAATAGTAATGTGATAAATGACTATATTTAACAAATTTCAAATACATATCGTTTTTCTAAGTTAAATCACATAATTTTTAACCGTATTACTGTCTACAAAATATTATTATTAACCAATTCTGTTAAACATTTCAATAATCTTTTGCAAATAATAAGAAGATACATACAGTTGGTATAGAAAGTATTCGTACACTAATTAATTTCAACAGAAATATTGTAAAACATCGTTTAATAACAAAATTTTAACAAATAGAAAATATGTACATATTTTCACAAGTTTGCAGATTAATTTTCATAAAAAGAAGATGGAATATCTCCATCCTCCGTAAAAATATTAACAGATATCTAGAAAATGACAAAAATATATGTGTAATAAGTATTTGTACAGTTATAGTTCAATGGAAAAAACTAATAAGACTTAAATATATCTAGAAGAAGAAATCACTAGGTTTAATTATTTTAATGCTTATTGGGATTCCCTTGTGATTTTATCATGGCTTTAAGCCTTTGTGTCATTGAATTTATCAAATTGACCAATAATCTACTTAAAATATTTTTCTAAAAGTTATCTCTTTAAATCATTTCTTGGTAAAATATAGCAACTCTATATTTTGCGCTTCAACTGATCCCATATATTTTCTGTGTTTTTAAGTATTTTTGAACATATAAGAAACATGCTTGCAAATTAGTAGCATTATGTTTTGGATCATTATCTGGTATCCGATATAAATTAAGAAATGATTTAAAGAGAGCTCTCTTAGAAGAATGGCAAAATATTTCAAGCAGAGTATTCATCAATTTGATAAATTCAGTGCCGCAATGGCTTCAACTTTATATGCATATATATATATATATATGTATGTATGTATGTATATATATATATGTATATATTTATTTATATAATTGAAGGAAAAGATTAACAAGAATGCTAATACCAACTTTATTATTGATAAACATATAGAACAACGGAAAGGAATTGATAAAAACCATAAAGAAAAAAAGTACATAAATATATGTAAACTTATCTTGTAGAAATAATTTGCTGGATCCCTTAGCTTATTATATTATATTCTTGTAGTTATTTTTTCTAAAATAATAATAACAGAATCTAATATATACATAGTTAACTGTATGACAAATTGTCTGAGGATTTATGTCTAAGAATAATAGAATATTACACAAAAATGAACAATAAATTTGAATGAATAGATATACTGCAATGAACAAATGTTATCAGAGATAGAACTGAAGTAGAAGAAATACATGAAGGAAAAAAGTACTTGAAATTTAGTAATTTATGACAAAACAGGACTGATTTTTACAAAATTTCATACAAAGTTACTGCGTGCTATATATTATATAATTTGTGCAGTATATACCAATATATTATATATTATACTAATATACTATACTAATATATTATGTAACATATATATTATTGTCATGTTTATAATTATGAAACTTTAATAAGTAGAGTTGAGTAAATTAATAAGGTTGCATGTAATAATTGTGTAACTGGAAATATGCAAGAATTTGAAACCCTTTTGCAATATCGCAAGGTAAGCAATAAAATATACTACTACTGGACCTCAAGGAGAACTACTGATTAATTTCTAAATAATATTTTGAATTACTCTTCTCTTTCTTCGATTATGTGTTATATTAAAACAAAAAGAATCTGGAATTTATCTTTAAGCTTTAAGAAATTCGAATGAAATAATTTTTCTTTATATTACTATATTTTACATAAAAAACAATCCTACATTTCTTATATGTATTATAATTTAAGAGTTATTCTAAATACACATATAGCTTGTGTGGTAAAATGTACATATATATGAGAATAGTATATAGTGTGTGACTGGGGTATGCTATAACATTATTGGAGCAATTACAAAAGTATCTATTATATAAGCATATAGATTGCAATAATATTGAGAAGATTTATAGTTACCCATAAATTATATTTACTTAAAAAATTAAGAAAATTAAATTATTAATACGCAAAAGTCTGAAATTGAATAATATTGTATATTTTTCATGAAATATTTCGCATTAATTTAAATGGTACGCTTTATTTAAAACTGGCGTAAAGAACGCGTTGGTTTACTACCCGCAAACAGTTTTATAATAATTACAAAATCAGATTTGTTGAATTTATAACATTATGATTGATAGTAACATTATGCGTTACCAAGATAATACGATCTCGATTTATTATAAACTTTATATGTATATGCATTTATATTAACATTCGGTCATAGGTTTGTTGATTCATGCGACAGATATAAATGATGTATCGTGTATATCATATGACTAATGTGTTATTTGCATATTTAATTGAAATGTACATTGTCATAAGATACAATTAAAAATAGTACTTCTTTTAATTTTGTTCCATTGAATTTTATGAATGTGACTTATTTCTCTATATAAATAAATATTCGTCAAAAATATTTGTCAAATATATCATATACACATAATCCGTATAAGGCTAATATACCAATAGTAGAGTAGAATATTAAACTACTTTATTTGTTAAGTGAAATATATTGCATTTTTCTGCTTCTTTTATTTTACTTTTTTTATTTTGTTTTAAATTGTTGTATTTATCAAATTAAACGGGTGCAGTTAAAAAGAATTAAATAGGAATTCTATGTGTAATATACAAATACGTATAAAACAAATTAAATAGGAACAGTTAACACTTTATTTCATAGTCGATTAGTTATTTACAATACATTAATTCCCCTATCTCTCTTTGTCTGTCTCTATCTCTCTTTGTCTGTCTCTATCTTTCTCTTTCTCTTTCTCAGAGTTTCATTCGAACAATATGAAAATAATGTTATTTCTATATTAAATAGGATATAAGAAAATTAAATTTAGATAATGGACATTTGTTGAACTTACATAATAAAGTTTGTGTCTATTGAAAATTCTTCGCTTTGTACTGTATGTATTGGTTAAACACAGCAATTTTAATTTACATAGAAATATATTAGACGAAAATATTACTAGTGAAATATAGCGTTAAACTATTTAATCAAAGAACGAGTATTTAAGGCTATATGTTACAAATAAATATATAGAAGGCAAAGAGACTATATATATATACAGTAAGGAACATAACTGAACCAATAACCACAAGTTTTGTATGAATTATTATTTATTGTTAGGAATATAGAAGAATAACAAAAAATTAACATTATAATTATTTTTATCATAGTTAGAAGTAACTTAAGAAATTTTTTTCAATAATTAATATCTCCTTGTTTAGCAATGGCAAAAAAAATAGATTGACTCGGTTTTGCACC
>JACXIV010000864.1:0-14399 GCA_014737475.1 Bombus confusus
AGCATTTTTCTCGGTTCCTCGCACATCGGAAGTTGAAAGCGGCGTGTGCTTCGTTCTTCATGTTAAATAGAGGAAAAGCAGCGGTAAATGGTCAAAGTATCTCAAACAGGAGCGAAGTAACAGCAATTATTTGCAAATATCTTCAAAATGTAGCATTTTGCTCGGTTCTTCGCTTGTTTCGACGTTGAAGCTGGCGTGCACCGCGTTCGACATGTAAAATAGAGCAAGAGTAGCATTAAAACATCAAAATATCTCAAAGGGGTAAGAAATAACAGTAAATTTCAGTCAATTTCTTCAAAATATTACGTTTTACGCGTTTCGTCGCACGTTTCGACGTTGAAACTGGCGTTCGCTGCTTTCGGCATGTAAAATAGAGGGAAAGCAGCGTTGAGACGTCAAAGTATCTCAAGCGGGAGCGAAGTAACAGCAAATTTCGGCAAAATATTGCATTTTTCTCTGTTCCCCGCACGTTTCGACGATGAAATTGGCGTGTGCTGCGTCTGGCATGTAAACTAGAGGAAAAGTAGCGTTAAAACGTCAAAGTGTCTCAAACGGTCTCAACTAACTTAACCAAACAGACAAAGTATCAAGGGATTGGATAACAACAACACGGAGAACACGACTTATTATCAACGAAATTTGAACTATAGTCTATCAGAGAAGAAAGAATGCTGCGCCGCGTCCCTTACAAGAATACAGTCAAGATATCTTTACTATTAAAATAAAATGTCGAATACATTCAAAATAACTTTACTATCAAAATAAGATTTCGAAAACAGTCAAAATATCTTTACTATTAAAATAAGATTTCTTAGAATAAACAAGAATGTTGCATTGCAAATATTTTCTCTATCAAACAAAATTTCTTAAATTGAACAAAAATGTTGCGTTGCGAATATTTTCTCTATCAAACAAGATTTCTTGGAATAAACAGTAAGAAAAGGGATGCTGCGTTGTAGTAAAAAATATTTTCCCATCAAAAACAGGGATTTCTTACAACACGACGTTTGCGATACAATTATTCCTATGGACGATTCACCAATAAAAGCATAGGGACTCAGAGCGAGTTTGGGAAGTCTGATTTTTGTGTTAAACCGTTCAAAGTTAACTTTGTGACAACTATTCAAATTAAAAGTAATCTTCGATCTTGTCGGTTCTTGTTGTTGTTGTTGTTCAGGGGGTGAGCGGCGCTACGATTATGGTTGTTCGGATGTGCCGGCCGTTGGTATCGCATTCTGTCGCTTACTCGTTTCAATTCTTGCGTCGCTCTCACAGCTTGACGGTACGCGTCCTCCAGAGTTTGATATCCAGCCACCTTCACTCGTAAATATACCTCGTTCGGCAATCCTTTGACAAAGCTTCTCTTGTATCCCAATCTATAGTATCTTGAATATCTTGAGATATACCACCATATTCACTTCTTTCCTCATGCATTATCACTAGCCTCAGGTCTCTGACGCGGTCCAAATAGTCCAGTATATCTTCTCCCGGTCGTTGAAACACTGCTCCTAATTCTCCCTTATATTCGTTAAGTGTTTTCCCAGGGCCAAATATATCCTTCAATTTGTTTCCAAAGTCACTCAAAGTTATTATGTCACTGTCTTCCACAGCAAGAAACGCATGTCCACGAAGCTTGACTCTTTGGCACCATATTTCCGGCTCGTTCATATGTCCTTAAGAACTGAAATACAGATGGTCGGTGTCCGTAGAACACCGATACAGGCTCTATCGCGTCTTTCAACTTTATCGGTTGTGGGTTGGTAGTTGTTTGTCTTGGTTCTTGAGCTGGTATCGATGATGACGATGGTATATCGGACTCGTTCTTCATTCGGCTGGTACGCATGTCTTCCTCTAATTTCCCAAGCCTTAGGCTTATATCGGTTAGGACGCGAAATCGTTTATCCCATGCTCTTGATTGTTCCGTCAATGCCGCGATAGTGTCTTCGTTCAGTGATTCTCATGCGATCGACATTTCTTGTTTGCGTTATTATAATATCCGTGTTAACTTTAATCCTCTGTGAAGTCACAGGAAATATCGTCCGTTTTTCCAAACAATTGTACTTTCTTAATATCCAAATCAAATTTAATTCGTGTACACGGGGAGCGTTAACTAGAATTTTAACTTACAACTGGCGAATAAATTCCACTTTCGGCTAATTTACTATGCGTAGGGATACTGGCACTGGAGAAGATTGAAGTCATTCGAAATGAACAAATAATTTCGATATACTACGGTTTATTTTCTTCAGCGTAATTATATTATCATTAACAAATCAATCTCAACCTTCCCGGGTATTTGATATAAAAAATGCCGTTAACAATTATCGTTAACGTATTTTATAGGCGATACTTGTAATTCTTTACTACACTTCTCTCCTTCTCTTTTAATTTCTGTTGCTGGTAGTCGTTTAAAGCAGCGTTCAACACGTTTTCTACTAGTATGATTTTCGCCTCTATGATTCCTTCTTGCCTAGGGCATCTTATACGCATAAAATCTTTTAGTGACCCTCTCTATAAATATCCAATGTGGCTTCGGAAGTCTCGCCCAAAGATGAGCAATGTTGCTAACAGTGGGAAGGAAAATACGAAAGCCAGTAGGTGTCTTCAATTTTGAAAACACCGTAATCGTGTAAAACTTTAGCAGCTTCAACCCGATCACAGGTTAATACAGCGAACTGTCGTTTATAAATTCAGTAAGGACCCGATTGTCAACTTACAAATGATTTATCTTTATGTCTCTGAATTTGGGAAAGTCGGCAAAATAGGCAAGAATGAATTCGTTTAATTACGTTGTTCTCTGTGGATAACCAACGTGGTCCTGTAAGTCTCGCCCAAAGATGAGCAGTGTTTGCTAGCAATGGGAAGAGAAGTACGGAAGCCAGTAGGTGTCTTCAATTTTGAAAACGCCGTAATTGCGTGAAACTTTTGCAGCTTCAACACAATCAAAGGTTAATATAGCGTGCTTGTGGTTTAAGAAATAAAATAAAATCCGATAATCAAATATTTATTATTTCCAACTGTCGATTACAATCACTGACAAATAATTTAAATGGATGCAGAAAGTTGTACAAATCTGAAATTAACAGAGAAGAAAAAAAAAATAACTTGCTCGCGTGCAATAGCGATCTATCTTGATACGAGTTTGAACTATCAATCAACTGAACACAGACAATTTAATTTTGATTTATTAAACTATGTAACTAAAATTATAACTGTCAATTAACTAATCTCGACTGAGGAATACCTTTTAATTTACTGGATAATTATAGAATGATGAACGATTATCTCTAAGTTAACTCTTAACGATTTAACTACACGATGTTAAACACTTAACTTGACTGTAAAACACAAGAATAAGTTTGACCGACAGCACGACGGCAAAAATCAGGCTAAAAACCCTCACTCTGAGTCCCTACGCTTATTTATAGGTAAATCGTCCATGGAATAATTGTAGCGCCAACATCGTATTTTAAGTAATCCCTGTTTTAATGAGAAAATATTTTTGACTGCAACGCAGCATTCCTTCTCTTGCTGTTCATTCTAAGAAATCTTTATTTTAATAGAGAAAATATTTGCAACGCAACATTGCTCATTTTGCTGTTCATTCTAAGAAACCCTTATTTTAGTAGTAAAAATATTTTTATCTGTATTCCTGTAAGGACGCGGCGCAGCATTCTTCCTTCTCCTATAACCTACAGTTTATGTTTCGCTGATAGTGAATCGTATTCTCCTTGATGTTGTTATCCAATCCCTTAGGTGACGTGACTGCTGATGCTTCGTCTGCTCGGTTACGTTAGTTGAGGATCGTCAAGATCCCTTGGCATTATGCGCGCACGGCATATCTGTTAGTTCATTAATCGGTTTTATTCTGAGGTGGTTATGGGTGCAAAGATAAAATTGACGATATGAAGTTAACAAAGTTTATTTAAAACTGTAGTCACTAGATGGCTCGATTATAACTGTTCGCTGTGTATTCGCTCGTATGTCCGGAAATACACTGATCTCTTATTCGAGTGCCTTTTCCGAAAGCGTCTCGGTCGACCGTTAGCTAACAGTTGAGTTCGATCTTAGTCGGTGACATTTGATCAGTGTTTGTTTTTCATCTTGTTGTTACTCAAGACGACAGTTACAAAGGTGTTATTGTCACCACAATTCAATGTTTTTTCGTGCATCTTATATCTTCATATTTGTTAATTTATTAATTATCCTTATTAATAGTATTTTATGTTCGTATATTTATTAGTTGATTATTAAAGTATTTTATTTTCATAGTTATTCCTAACTCGCGGCTGGTGGTAGTCGCGTGTTCTATCTAGTGGCTCGGGTAACGGCACTTGCGGAGAGCAGGACGTAACAAAAGACGACTACGAACTCTACGAACATCGCGACCAATGGTACAACCCAGATCTCCCTTGACTTGTCTCTTCGACGAGCCTCAATATGCAAAACTGCAATGTCATAGAATTTCATGAGGCTAGTGTGTTATAAACTAGATCAACTGATGTGCGGTGTACTCTGTGCCAGAAGGGGGTGTAACGAATTGTCTACGTATCCCAAATAGCAGCAGAGATATGCTAATTTGAATGTTTCGGACTGAATATGCAAAACTGCGATAATATAGGATTTGACGAGTAGCAGTGTTGACAAAGGGTAGTCCTCCTGATATACGGTGTATGCGCCACGAGAAGGGGATTATCGAATTGTCTATACATCTCAAGTAGCAGCGGAGAGTCTATTATTTGAATATTTCAGACTGAAAATGAAAAACCGCAATAACATAGGATATGACGGGTTCCAGTGTTAACATAGGGTAATCCAACTGATGTGTGGTGTATGCGGTACCAGAAGGGGAGCATGACGCGTATCGATTTGTCTACATATCTCAAATAACAGCGGAGATGCGTTGATTTGAATATTTCAGCCTTAATATACAAAACTGCAATATCATGGGATTTGACAAGTACCAGTGCTGACATAGGGTAAACCAACTGATATCCGGCGTATGCGCCACCAGCAGAGGAGTGTAAAGCACTTCGAATCTCCAATAGCAGCGGAGATACGTTGATATAAACGTTTCAGCCTGAATATGCAAAAGTGCAAATGCATGGCAACTGTTAAAGGCTAGAGTTGATATAACGTAAAAAGACTGATGTACAATGTATGTGGCATCAGAAAAAAGTATTACGTGCTCCGAATTGTCTACATATCTAAAATAATAGCAGAGATACGTTGATTTGAATATTTCAAATTAAATATGCAAAACTGCAACAACATGGGATTTGACGGGGTTCAGTGTTCATATAGTTTACACCGATTGTCGCGCGGTGTATGTGGCACGAGAGGGGAATTACAACGCTTACCGAATGGTTTACATATCTCAAATAGCAGGGGAGATACTTTGATTTGAATATTTCAAAAGAAATATACGGAAGTGCAGTTGCATAGGAACTAACATGGACTAGTGTTAATACAGGATAAACTGAATGATGTGCTGTGTATGCGGCACCAGAAGGAAATTATAACGCATATCCAATTGTCTACGTATTTCAAATAGCAGCGGAGATACGTTGATCGAGAGACGACGCCAGAAAGAGATAATAACTCGTATCGAATTGTCTACATATAGGTATTGGAGATCCGTTGATTTGAATATTTCAGTCTGAATGTGAAAAAACTGCAATAACATAGGATTTGATATGTGCCAGTGTTGATATAGTGTAAACCGACTGACGTGCAGTTTATGAGGCACCTTAAAGGGGATTATACCTTGTATTAAATTGTCTACATATCTCAAATAGCAACGGTGATACGTTGATTTCAATATTTCTTCACCAATATGCAGAAATGAAGGTGCATAGCAACCGACAAGGACTAGTGTTGATATGAGGCAAACCAACTGGTGTGCGCTGTACGCACTGTACGTATTGGTGTACGCGGCACCAAGTATGGAGTATAACCCTTATCGCATAGTTTACATATTTCGTACAGCAGCGGAGAAACTTGAATATTCCAACACCAATATGCAGAACAGCAGATGCATAGCAACTGACAATGGTCAGTGTTGGTATAGGGTAAACCGACTAATCTGCGCTGTATGCGGCATCAGAAGTGGAGTGGATGATATGATATAACGTAATGTAAAACTTGATATGGTATAACGTAATATAATATAGCGTGTTATACTATAATATAACGTAATATAATATAGCGTGTTATACTATAATATAACGTAATATAATATAACGTAACGTTATAATACGTAACGTAATATTATAAACGTAATAATATATCGTGTTATGTCATAATATATAGAAAATATAATATAAGTTGATATGATATAACGTGACATGTTTTAACAATGTAATATAACGTGTTATGCTATAATAGAACGTAATATAATATAACGTGATGTGATATAATGTGATATAACGTAACGTAATAATGCCTTTCGATAACTTTAAAATTAACTCTTTTAACCTGTTAACAGCAGAATTTAGTTTCAAAAATCCCTTACGAGGTGCGCAGGTAAAATCAAGCAATGACGAGTATACACGTCGAACGCAGGACAAATGCTCCTATTATAAATTTTACGGAAAAAGGTAAACCAAAACTACGAAGGATTACGTTTTTATTCGATAAAAAATTAACAATTCATTGTTGAAAAAGGTATTGTTATTAAAAATTCGATTGATTTCAGTGTGGTATTTTTCAAAGGAAAGTACCACACAAAGTGGCATTTCGCAGGTCAAGCAACAGTAACGTGATTCCCTGTGGAATCCATTTTTGGAGCAGGCGGCACATCTTCGAACTGGATTTGCTTTTGATGCTGTAGCTGGTATAAGGTCATATAAGTTGATATAAAACACGAAACAATTCGAGGAATAGCCGATATATGCAGTAAAGTAGACAAAACAATTCGAAGAATAGCCGATATACGCACCAAAAAGAATAATCAAATAATCAAACCTTTTTTTATAAAATACATAATAGGTTTACTGGATAAATTACTATTGTAAAGGAAACATACCACTAAATGTCATTTTGTCATAAATGTACTTTTTTATTTGACACGACGTGTATACACGTCAATCGCACTGAAATAAAGTTTTGGATTGACGTGTATACTAGTTAGTGTAGACGCAGTTAACTGGTTAAGAGGTTAGTGGTATTACGAATTAATATATACACCTAGGCTGCTAGCTTGGATGCAGTACACGAAGGAGGCATTAACAATGACTATTTAAAAAATCAAAGCACGATTAATGCTGTTGAAAATACAATGACCAAGTAGATTTATATGAAGACGATCATTACCGTCTATCAAATATTCCGGATACCTTCCCGTTTCACCCTTGCCGATTGGAAAAAAGCGCTGCTATGGCGTACCAGTGAATGACAGAACAATGCTTGAATAGGAGAGACGAAAGTTGCATCACATAAGATCGTTGTTTATTAATGAGTTATCAATTGTAGTATACGAGAAATTGCGAATAATTCATTTAAGTCTGCATGAATTGAAGACCAATGAAAAACTGTTTGGTGGCATAATGGTGTTTTGTTAGATAGTTGATGTTTTGTAGAATCATGAAGATGTGCTGCAGAAATTAATTTACGGCATCAATTTTCATTCTGCGAACCACTCATTACCATTAATAATGATGATAACTAATAATGATATCACAATTAATTTGAGACAGATGAATGGTGTAGACTTTATCGACCTATTAAATAATTTATCGTTTGGGGAAGTAACAACTTCTTAAATAAAAATATTATGCGAGCGAAGAAGAATTCTTCTAACCAGAGAGTTTGAGAATTGTGCAGCACTAAGAGTATTCTCGACGATAAAATTAGTAATCGAATATAACATGAAAATAGTTAATGAATTAGCGAAATTACGTCGTATGTTCAGGGTGTATAAAAAGTAAATGTAAATCCACCGTAGCGTGATTCTATGTCTCTGGAACGGTGGAGATTTGTAAGAAGTTCGTGCAAAATTGATCTTGAGCATAATCTTCAAGGCCTAATATTTTTCATTGCATTGTATTCTATTCATCACGAGGAACAAAATTCTTACAGGAACTACGAGTCGCTAACGAGGCCTTCTCCCGAAAAAATGTTGAAGTTTTAATAATTCTTAAACTGGCTTTATTCACAATGTGTTCATATTCTGTAGTCAGATGCAGGGTAAATAGTATCTACTGTTGTACTGCATCTATTATTGTAGATGTTGCAGGTCCACCATTATGTATTTCGTATCTTCCTTTCTTTCATTCTTTTTTCGTTCTTTTCTCTTCCTGTTTGTTGAAACAGCTCCGAACTCACATTTCTACATTTCCGCCAAGTTTCTTCCCAAGATTACATATTGATTTTGTATGGTTGCATGGATGTTCACTTCAACTATAGATAATTTCTTATGTCAAAAAAAAAAAAGAAATCTACTGGCGTCAAATCTCATGAAAAAGGAAATCGCATACGAAAAGCAGGTCTATACCCTATCCACGTTGATCCAAACTTTCCGTTCAGAAACTGGCGAACCAGTGTGCTATGGTGAGGTGAAACACGATCAAGGATAAAATCTCTGCAATAGTATAATTTCACATAATTCGCTTAAGAGATGTACTGACATCTTTATACTGGCAAAGAAAATGGGACCAATAATATAATTTCCAGTAATTCCCATACATTTACGGTGAATCTTCCAACCATTGAATATGAATTTCTGTAAGCCCGAATCCTGGTATTTTGTAGATTGAGGACGCTACAACTTCAGAAACTGCTTTCATCCGTAATTAATACATGCTCCAAAAAGTATGTTGTTGCAACTTATTTAGCGTCTAACAGTAAAGACTTTGTCAAGTGTTGTTATTATTTGGTTGGAGTGCTTTAACGTGACGAATTTTGTAATGTCCTAAGTTTTCTTCTCTAACTATTATTTTATGTAAATATAATTGAGTTTTTTTACGCCAATTGATGCGGAATCGATCACCAAAGTGTTAACATAGCCGTTTAAGATCGTATTACCACGGAATATCTTCTGCGCGTAGAGATCTTCCATTATTCCATTTATTTGGATTTCCTTTTATTTATTATACTTATTTAATTTCTTGTTATTTTGGAAATAGCACGCTCGTCATTAAATGAGGGTACAAACGTAAACACGTTGTGAATAAAGCCAATTTAAGAATTATTGAAGGTTTAATATTTTTTTCGTGAGAAGGAGTCATTTGCAATCTATAGTTCCTTTGAGACCTTTGATCCTCATGATAAGTAGAATACATTATGATAACAAAACTTTTGACCTTAAAAATCATGCTTGAGGTCAATTTTTCACGGACAGTTTTTTGCAAATCTTTATCGATCCAGAAGAGTAGAATCACGCTACGTTGGTTTCTACGCTTACTTTTTGTACAGACTGTACAGTATTAAGTCAGTAGAAGACTCTCGGAAGTACCTACACATGGAAGAAGACCAGGCGATAATGTTATTCCTATAAATGTAAATAATTGCGGAGTCTTTACCGCACAGTTGTACTCTTAGTGTTATACTCAGTGAAAATAAATCCACTAAACAGGACATTACTCTACATTCTTTATTATCATCCACCTTGAACGTGAATAGCGTTCAAGGTTCGCGATATTAACCGATCAGTTGCGTTTGACCGGTTGTCACCTAGTTGAGAGTCGCAACATATGGTCCTTCGAGCCGGATTCGGTGCCGTTGGAGAAAGCATCAGTCCGGAGGAAAACAAGATTTGTTAGCCAAATCATCAACACCCTGCTACACAGTGACCTGCGTCCACGAACAGCCGGGGCAACTCTACTACGAGCCAGGTTAATTAACATGTATAACATGTTGATGAAGATGTGGAAGGAGAAGACGTAGTAGGCGGTAAGGAAGAGATTGCTAAAAGAATATGAATGGAGTATGCAGAGGGTGAAGAGGTAATGTCAGAAGAGAAAGGGGGAATGATACTGGGAATAAGAAAGGAGATAGCGGAAATGTAACAGAGAGTGAGAGGTAGTGGATCATGTCAAGGAGCTCTAAGGAGAAGGGGAAGAGTGAAGAGTATGTGGGGTGTATATTCAGGGAGATATAGAACAAAATCTGGAACTAATAAAGAGTTAGATAGAGGGTATATGGGAGGAAAAAAATTGTTGATCGGACGGGATCTAAATGCAATGACCGAGGTAAAACGTGGAGGGACATGCGAAACAGAAGAAAAAGATCAAAGGATAGGATAGTGAATAGAGACAAAAAGATCTTGGTGGGAAGATTTGAGGAGTTGAGAGTAGATTCTCTAGATTTTGGGTCGAGGAATGCAGAGAAAGGAGAAAGAGGGAGGACGTATTAGGTCGTCCGGAAAGTTCTTTTCACATTCGCCGCTCGGGGCCTTATCTCGTTCTGTTTATGTAAACAAACCACCAGATTATTCTACTACACTTTTGCGTGGTGAAAGATGGAAGACCAAAAGATGCATTTTCGTCACGTTACGTTTCACTGCTTTAAAAACGACAGTACGCCTAAAAATACTGCAAAGGAGATTTGTGACGTTTATGGTAATCGGTCTATAACTGTTCAAACTGTCCGGAATTGGTTTAGGAGGTTTAGAGCCGGAAATTTTAATCTGAAAGATGAAGATCGCAGCGGACGTTCATCCACCACTGATACTGACCTTATCAAGGCTTACCTCGATGAAAACCTAAGGTCTAGTATTCGAGAGATAGCAGATGCTTTAAACATTCCGCGAACAACGGTTCATGAGCACTTAATAAAGCTTGGGTACGTTAATCGCTACGAAGTGCGGATCCCCCATCAACTGACGGAGAGCAATCTCCTGAATCAAATCTCGACACGCTATTTGCTAATTCAACGCAGCAAAAGAGAGCCATTTATAAAAATGTTATTTACTGGGGATGAAAGTTGTATTCTCTACGACAACATTGCGCGCAAGCGATCTTGGTCGAGTCGAGATAAGTGTCCTCCAACGGTAGCAAGACCTGGACTTCACCCGAAGAAGGTGCTGCTTTAGACGAATTACTTCCGGAAGGACAAACGATCAATAGTGAAAAATATTGCACCCAACTCGAAAAACTTAAGGGAGCCATTATCACAAAATGTCCTGAAGTGATGAATAGACGTGGCGTCGGGTTCCACCACGACAACGCGAGGCCACACGTTTCTTTAGCGGTGCGAACGAAACTTCTAGAGTTTGATTGGGATGTTTTACCACATCCTCCATACTCTCCAGACCTTGTACCATCGGACTATTATTTGTTCCTCTCCCTAAAGAATTTTCTTCGCAATGGAAAATTCAAATCAGTAAATGAAGTGAAAACGGTCTCGAAGAATATTTTAAAAGTAAGCCAAGAGAATTTTGGAAAAATGGCATTATGAGGCTGCCGGAGAGATGGCAAAAGGTGGTAGAAGAGAAAGGATCATACATTATTTAAGAAAGATACACAGAAGAAAATATATTTTATACTTACCTCCTGTTACGTCGCGTAACACAATCGCGCGCCGCTCCTTGTTGAGGGGGGTCTCCAAGCGCCGACCGCTCGTAACTTAACAAACAATCGGCCCAAAAAGTGCCGTAAAGCTATCATCGGCAAATTAAGACCACTAGACTGTACGTGTCATTGAACCTAAGAGCGGTCCTTAAGATATTTCCTTGGGATCATTGTTCGTTCCTGGAAAACACGGAGAAAGCGGATATCTTCTCACGTACAAGACCACACATATCTCCGAACAGGAGACTTTTATTAACCAATCACCATCTTTAATTTTAACCCCGCATGGCCTAACGACCAGCACAATCGACGAATCCGCTTTCCCCGTGCTCGAGACACACCCTGTACGAACTTTCCTCTGTACGAGCACGAAATCGGAAAGTCAGTATAACACGAGTCTTCAAATACTTCAAATCGTCTATCACGTTTAATCATAAGTCTTATACCTTCATACGGCACAAAGTTGCCTATTCATACTTCACATCATCAATCAATAGTTCATCATTGTAACTAACGACGTTTTATATTCCGCGACACGAAGCATACATCGCGATTGTAAGAACACTTGTATCTTATATGAAAAAGGTTGTTATTTAATAAATAGTATATTAGCTGTTGCCACAGTGATATACTCATTCGAACTACCCCTATCTTCCCAACCGACATAGGGGATCAGTTTACTTCGCGGCGTCGGTCATCAGATCGTAACGGGAATTTACGCCTCCCGTTGGCGCGACTCCTCGCGAACGCGTCTCCCCGCGAAACGGCTGAAGACCTCCTATTAAAAGAAACTGGAAGAACTTTCCGGACAACCACATATGAGGGATGAAAATGTCAGTCATAAATTACATATAATGAGAGATTGGGAGAATGTAGAATTGAGAGTGGAAGACGAAATCGACTCAGACCATGAACCAGTGATAGTGACCTTGTGGAAAGAGAAGGTGGCTGAGAAGAGGATAGGAAAGAGGAAGAAGCTGAGGAAGATGGTGATTGGGGCAGGCGAAAAAATTGAACAGAGGAACGGTCAGGAGGGAAACAGTGTAGATGCAAAATGGGAATTGATAAAGGAATGAGTAAATAAAGGCTTAGAGAACCAATGAAACTAAGGAAGTAGATCTAGAACTTGTTGAGTAGGATCTGGAAAGGAGAGATAACCAAAGGAATAGAAAAGAAGTCGATGGTGCTAATGACACAGAGAAGGGCAGGAAAAGGCAAAGATCTATTAAAGTCTATTAAACTCGCTCCTCTTCAACCTCCTGATACTGGAAATGGAACTGGTTCAAAAGATTTAGGTGTGCATGAATCTGGGGAAGAGTAGGATTTACTCGGTGGCATATGCGACTAATATGGTGTGGGAGAGTTTCTCTAATGTTGAGAATGGTCAAAAGAAAACTTGAGGGAGAAGAGGCTGGAGTAAAACACACAAAAGACAAAGATTATAGTGTGTATGAAAGGGGAAAGGATAAGACAATTCCAACGAACAGGTGAAAAATTTCAACTACCTGGAGTAGCAGGTGCAACCTACGATAAGCAGAGTTGAGAAACAAGAGAACCATCTGGCGGAGAGATATATAGAACTTCTGCATAGAATATGTTGTAAATATTGGAAATAGCATATGTCCGGGCATTGGTCATTATTTATTTGTTGTATAATTGATGTAAGTTATTATTAAGTTATTTTATTTTATCTTACTTGTAAGTTAGTATTAAGTATGTAGTATGATTTATGGGTGCTGGTGTGAATGAGTATGAAAAGAGGATCTCAAGGGATGGATAAGGTGTTACGTCCCGTTATCTTTTACGGCACGTCCGTCCCTCGGACGGGGCGGCCACTCGCGGTACAACCATTTCAAACATTTTTTCCAGGATTTCCATTCACAAACGACCGGTGGTGGGGCGACCAGCGACCGTCACCTAACCGAAGTTTTGAGTTGTGTTTCAATATTTTACGAGTCGTCGTTGTCTTTGCTCTTATACCGTCTGCATCTCAACCGTTATCGCATAACTCACTACTTGCAAGTCACTCCTACTACGATTAACATCGTGGTCTTGCTAGTAACTACTCGAATCAAACACTTCTAAACCTTATTGTAATCGATATTACACTTCGACATCATAACTTACCACGCGAATCTCTCCGAACATTTATATTCTCCGCAAGACAAGTTGATGGAAATACATAGTGTATTTGGCCTGTTATAATCCAGTGTTATACTTATTCAATCACTTCTATTATCCTAACCGAAATAGGGGATCGGCTCATTTCGTGGCGTCGGTCATCAGATCGTAACGGGAATTTACGACTCCCGTTGGCGCGCTTCTCAACGATCGCGTCTCCCCGCGAAACGGTCGAACATAAGGTGCTTGTAAAGTTAAGAGAGAATGGGTTATACAGAACCGGAGTCGAGCGAGAAAGTAGAAACCGGGAGTCATGTAATCCCATGGAAACAATTAAATAAAACTACTATTATTACTAATAAAAATTGATAAAAATTAATAAAAGTATATCTATTTCCTAATAACAATTAATATTGCTGTTACGGCCTCCGTTGACGACATCGACAAACCGCGTCGTATGCTTCAGCGCGAGATATAGTTTTGTGAATTTGAAATTGTTTAAGTGGTTAACACTTCTAAGTAAACTCTACATCTGTACCGACTAATTTTCTAATTCACTAAAGCCATCAACAGGCCATAGACAAAAGACAACCACATGGCAACCATAAGACAAGAGACAGGCAACGATGGCTTCGGTGTTCAGTTTCTAGGTAACACTGCTAGCGTGCGGATCTGGACCAGCTCAAACTGTATTCATATTATACCAACATTTCTTTATTAAATATTGTTTACTATCTGACAATTTATCCACGCGCCTTTCTCTGTATC
>JACXIV010000845.1:0-14214 GCA_014737475.1 Bombus confusus
TTCATTTCTGTAAAGCACGGAGAAAGCGGATATGTTCTTATGCACAAGGCCACCCAAGATTCACGCTTAAGGGGAGACTTCCTCCACCTATCTCCGAATAGGAGACTCGCACTAACCAATCATTATCTTTGATTTTAGCCCCTCTTGGTCTAACGAATATCACCATCCACGAATCCGCTTTCCCCGTGCTCAAGACACATCCCTGTACGAATTTTCCTCCGTATGAACACGGAGGCGAAAAGTGAGTTTTATCTCCACCAACGAAATTGTACGGTGTTCAAAATAAAGTCTACCTAAAGGTGCATAATTCTTTCTTAATTTAAAACCCACATATTTTACGTGACACGGGCGACAACCAACGACCTTTCGTACCGAAAACACTACGCCGCCGCATATTCAATTCGTTGCACGGACTATCACATCCTGGCATGCGTGCAAAGCAAAAACTGGTGACGAAACGATTTGTCTGGCCAGCAATCAACAGGGACTGTCGGAATTTGACACGACGATTTGCATCCCCTGCCAACGCTGCAAGATAACCAGGCACGTCTGGACACCAGTAGGCACCATCGAAGCAGCAGGCCGTTTCGAGCACATACACTTTGATGCAATTTTGCATTTGTCGTGATGCAATTGTCTCAAGGCTATCGATACTGTCTAACGTGTATAGACCGATTTTCGCGATGGCCTGAAGCAATGCCGATAAGAGACATGGAAGCGTCAACCGTTGCTTCAGCCTTCCTTGATACCTGGATAGCTCGCTTTGGCGTACCTCTGAGTATAACAACAGATCAAGGACGCCAGTTCGAATCAAAACTTTTCGAGGAGCTATGCCGGTTGCTTGGTATAAAACATTTACGTACAACAGCCTATGATCCTGAGTACAACGGGATGGTAGAGCGTTTTCACAGACAACTTAAGGCAGCAATAAAGTGCCACAATACCAGCAATTGGGTAGCGATCCTACCATTAGTACTCCTAGGTATTCGAACAGCTATCAAGGAAGACTTGAACGCAACGGCAGCAGAACTGTCATACGGCACGGGAATACGTCTACCGGCCGAGTTTTTCTTACCCGCGACTGGCCCAATCACTTCAGATTTCGTCAGCCGAGTAAGAGAACGCATCAACGAAGCTAAACCACAACCTCCATCGCGCCACGGTTCGTGCAAAGTGTTCGTTTTCCGGGAACTAAAAACGGCCCCCTACGTATTTTTACGCAACGACACAGTTAAAAGTCCGCTTCAACCACCGTACGATGGTCCGTACAAGGTGATTGAACGCGGCAGAAAAACTTTCAAAATTTCAATAAACGATAAGAACACAATAGTTTCAATAGATAGGCTAAAACCGGCATTTTTAGTTCCCGAGGAAATAGAGCAAAAATTCACCGAACCCAGTACCGAATCGCCTGGGATAACAGTATATCGCAAAACCATAAAAAATCATAACACACCACAAGAGACACAGCGTGAAGGAGACGAACGAACCTGGTACGTTACACGTTCAGGTAGACACGTTCGTTTTCCCGACCGTTACCAAGCATAAACATAAATAGTCTAGCTAAAAAAGATAAACGTTATCACTGACGGGGGGGGGGGGTACAGTGGTGTCACCGACAACACCTTTGTAACCGTCGCCGCGAACAACAAAGGCGACGGAAATAAACAGACGGGTGAGTCATCAGGACGAACCATAAGAAACTGTGTAAGGGCGACCGTAACGGTCGGCCGAGGTGCCTTTGGCGGAAAGGCTTTCCGTAGTCGTAATTCAGTATCCTATCGGACAGCGTACATAAAAGATATTCCGAGCAAACCTTTTATACTGAGACTAGATTTGTAATAAATCATTCTTTGAGTTTTAACATCTTAGACTCTTTGCATTAATAACCACTTCATATCTTTGTAACTTAAATAATCGTACTTTACCCTACAGTTACTATACTATAGTATATTGATTTCTTTGAGCAATATTAAAACCAAGTTTTGGAGAACTAAAAGTTTGTGGATATGTTGTACTTACAGTAAAATATATAAAGACCATACACAAAAATATGATAAGCAATTTTAAAATTCAATAATTAATTTCATGTCATTATTTTAGTTGATGTGATATTAAATACATATTTTTATTTGACCATGATATTAAACTCACTTTTACTTGGCTGTGATATTAAATATATATTTTTGCATTCTGTTGAAATTCATTATTTATTTGATTGTTTACAACATTTCAAAATTTTATGATCTGTTTTTAAGAAACATATATTGGTGAAACTAACAAATTGTTCAAGATCGAGAAATTAACAAAAATCCACTTGTCATATTCTTCATGTACGCCCTTTAGATGTAATATGACATGTTTACTATATATGTTATGTAACTATATAATGTAATACTATATAAATGTCATTACTGTATTATATAGCCACTGTATGTGTAATATTTATATACATATATATTTTATTGTTCTAATAGCTCTTAAATGAAGTAACTTAATTAACATTAAAGAAAGAATTGATAAAACCGTGACCTGAATTCTACTGAATGAATTTTTTATAAACGCCGAAATGAAGAAAGTATAACTGTCACTGTACACATTGTAAAATTAATTGTTAAATACCTACACAAAACTAAATAATTTCACAACTTCATAAAATTATTTTTTAAATGATGAATTTGAAATAAATATGAATTATATTTTTAATGCAAAAGTGGTATTTTTATTTCTTGCCTATTTATTTTAGCACTACATTTCGAAAGCGTAACTGTCATTGTTTTGCACAGAAGTGGTGTAAGTATATAGCTTTATTAGTTTCTCGCTGGGTAACAGTATAAATGAGAATTGTCCATTCGACCCTTGCAGTTTTACTTTGTAGCGGCACTAGACCACAAAGAACAATTCTCTTTCAAACGGTTTCTTCGGTACATAGTATAGCATTGCTGGAAAATTATTCATGTAGGACCGACAAAACATATACAGTGGCGCAATAAGGCGTACAAGGCGACAGGTCTAATGGCCCATCGATATCGCTTCGTCCTTCCGTCAAATACTCGGAAGAAGGCGTATCTGACCACGATCGCGAACGGTTACAAACACGTCTGTAATGGGGATATCAAAAGATAACATATCGAAAGGGAAGAAAGCGGATTAAGAGATCGGTTGTCAGTAGGAGTTATCAGTAAGCGGTCGTCGATAGAAGTTGCGAGTCGAGAGTTGTGAAGAAGTCGCTAATTAAGTTAACAAACAAACTTTGAATAAGATGCCCGAGTATTCATTTGGCAGCTTTCACGTCCTACACCTCAACTTTATTCCTCATTATCCAGTAATCAACTTCGTTGACTTACACCACTTTTGCATTGAATAGTTCAGATACTAAACCTAATTGTAATTTATTGCAATTTATTTTATAAAGAACAAAATATTTTTTAATTCTATGTCTCGTCCAAAATATATTACTACATTTTCCAGATATAGTTTGGAGGTTTTGAAATGTTCTTTTGATAGATGATTGTTTCTATAAGATTTTATGATATTTTGCAATTTGATAAGAAAAAACCTGTCAATTATTATAATAAATACTTACGCAAGCAAATTGAGATTCAACGAGAAACGAAATATTAAAATATTTTTGAAATATCGAAAGCCATCATACGAATATATAACTTAAAGAAAATTACATGTAGCATTTATAAAGAATATATAGAAATCTATATTTATATATTATTAACATCCGTTACATACTTCTGAAATCTTTGAAGCAGAAATTTCTATAATAATTTATTAAATTACGTAATAATATCACTTTAAAGAAACACATGTAAAATTGTTGAGCATGTAGCCGAATCCAGAATTCTACACGAAAATTAAATCAAATATTTTAAATCTTGATTCTATGCATTGATAAGAGGGATGAAAGAATCAAATCGATCTTTCGATTAAATGATAATTGTCGTTTATTTAAACACCTACCCGCGCCTTTTGTTTTAATTTCTTCACGTTGGCATTCAGAGCGGTGGGTAGAAATCACGTTGCGCTAATACCCTTGGGGGCCATCGCAATGCTTTATCTCGAATTAGAGATCCGGAATCCCCTAGTTCGTGCCAGTTCTGAGCTAAGCGTTGAGTGGCGGCCGAAGAGAACGACCGAGTCCAACCGGGGTAGGGCGTACACGTTTACGCATTACTCGCTCGTTGCGCTGGCTCGGAAAAATCCAGCCTAACCCTAAACCGATCCCTCTTGCGTTCGATTTTCTATAAGGAGACAATATTCTGTAAACACGCGGGATTGGTGTTGGGTTAGGCTAGATTTTCCGGAGCAAGCGCATCGAGCGAGCTACGACTGCAATTTTTACGCTTATGCGGTGGCAAATTTCAGCGGCGTATTGTACTCTCGCCTTAGGAGAGTCATGGTTACTCACTCGGTTTACGCGCGCTTTTTTTAATTTCTTCGCGTTGACATTCAGAGCACTGGGTAGAAATCACGTTGCTTCAATACCCTTGGGGGCCATCACAATGCTTTGTTTTGAATTGCACAGTCGCATTCCCCCAGTCCGTGCCTGTTCTGAGCTGATCTTTGAATGGCGGCCGAAGAGAACGACCGCGACGATCCGCGTTGCGCGTGTTCGTAATTCATGTAAAGAAAATAACGTTTATGTATTCTGTATATAATACGTAACATTATCTATAACAAAACGATTACGCTGGATATTCGAATTATTTGATGCATCCAGTACAGTGAGATATAAACAAAAATTTGATTAATCGAATATACAAATATTTATGTTAGTTCTTATTTCTCTATAGAAGGTACTTCTATATGCAAAAAACTTGTCGCATTTTATGGACGGAGTGAAAAGAGCGGAGAATTAATTTTCTTATTAATGTTTTATTCGAAGTTTTAGGACGATACAAGACTGACTTTTTGGCTGTCGTGTTGGTACCGAGGAAACCTCATTATGGGTATGTCTAAATATGGGGAAAGCGGATTCGTTGATGATTCTTTTCCTTGGGAAAAGTGAGGGTAACTATTGGAGGTGTTAATTGGTTAAAAAGTTAGTGGAGGGAACCTCCTGCCAAACGTTGATCGTGGGTGGTATTGCTCATGAGAAGAAACCCGCTTTCTCCGTGCTTCCCAGAAACAAACAATAACGCTAAGGATTGTTTCAAAGACCCTTATAGACCCAAAGACATTTATGGGACTTGAGAGTCCTAAGGGTTATTTATAGATCCTTAGGATTATCGTTCGTTATTTTTTCTGTAAGTGGAGCGATAAATTTATATGTCATTGCCCCATCGGATTTGAAGTGTGCTGGTCGTGATAACGCCGTAGTAATGATGACCGATGACAGATGACCGACGCGTCAAGATTAGTAGAAATACATAATTTGAACAAATGTCAATAGTTAGACATTTTTTATTATTACCATCGTTACTATAATGGTGTGACGAAATTAATGCAGCATTAAACATATAAAAATAATTTTATATACATGAAATATAGATCTGTTATGTCCGCCCTCGCCCCAGTGGCTCTCGAACATGGGAAAAACCCGTCTTTTCCGTGTTTCACCTTAATGAACAATAACTCTAAGGAACGTTTCGACTTGAAAAATGTTTGATGGCAATTAATGGCATTGGTAGTAAAGTAAAATACGCCAATTCTTGTGATGGTTCTTTAGGATTATTGCGGATCCTAATATGTATATACAGATGGTGATCTGCTTGACCGAGGGATGGATTATGGTTTATGGTAGGTCCAGTGCGTAACAACATAAAACAATCATTTAGTCACGCGAAAAAAACAATACAAGATAATTGATAATCGCAAAGAATAAGTGAATCGCGCGAAATGGCACTTCAGAGCCACGGGGGTTATCGGCGATCTCATTGAGCTTGTGGCGATAGATACATTGTAAACCGTCGTCTCGGGTAACAGCGAGGCGACGGGAAGTATAAACAAAAGACTCGAGACAAAGACCGAACCCAACGATTAGCGGGCGGTCCACCGAGACGTCTTCGACAAGAGGCAATCGTATACGACACAGAATATTTCCGACCGTCACGCCGAACAGTCTAACGAACAAATTATACCGAGCGACTCCAGCAACTATAGATTGAATAAATTTTGTTGAGTTGAAACCGACTAATTCATTATTGCACCCATAACCGCCGCAAGCTAAATTCATTAATGATGATTATACATTTTAACGTATCTCTTGTAGGCAAAATTTCAACATTGTATGTATCGCATAATAAAAAATTAATTGTGGCGCCACGGACAATCCCTGTGTATATCGAACGTATAATATACCGAAATATACCAAAGTATATTAAAGTGATAAATTATATTAATGTAAATATTTTGGAATTTCTATTATTACATGGGGAAGTATGCTGCTAATATGTTAATTTTTATAATTGGAACAGATATGAGAGTCGCTGTCGTGAAACGGAATTTGTTCGGAAAGGTTTCTGAGTAAATTACTTTATTTCCTGTGTTAATCGAATCAAACGGAGACGTCTAATCGAACTTTTTTCAGACAGAGAATGAAGTAAGGCAATGGAAGGTCATTTGAAATGAAACGTATGTGTTTGAAGGTCGTGAGAAATTGAGCATTAAACCGCCATAAAATTTAGCATTTTTTAATCAATTGTTACAAACATTTTAAAAGTCGAGAAGTTTCTTAGGGTTATTGCTCATTCTGATAAAATGCGGGAAAAGCGGGGTTTTCCCATGTTCAACGATCAATTGCACCCTCGGACAACTGTTGGTGGAGAACGGCCAGCAGTCAGAGACTATATTCTTACTTGCTATCTTCCTTTTGACCAGAATACATCTCGGTTTGTTAGTGAAACAGTCGACATCTAAACTTGTTATTTTTAAAACTCAGACAGAAAGTATCTCAGAGCGTTTTGTGTAGGGTGGTTATAAAAGAAAGAGTAGAGCATATAAAATTATTTTTATTTATTTATTGAGTAAATTTACAATCAATTCTAAAAAGAATTTTAAGTAAGTTCTGCTAGCGTGTTACAATGTCATGAGTATAAAGAGTTTATTGTATGTTTGATTCTAATTGAATCTAGTGCTTAAATCTAGGGGATAGTGTTTTTTAGCCTGCGGATCTGATCCGTCGTGTCAAGTAATTGAGTGACTGGACGGTTTAGGTGGTTGTTAACTCTTGTGCTATATCTATTACTGAATTTGGATATTTCTTCTTTGACTGTGGGTATCTTGAGGTCGCGATGTATTGTTTCGTTGGTAACGTACCAGGGTGCGTCTAATAAGGTTCTTAGTGTTTTCGACTGAAGTCGTTGGAGTATCTCTATGTTGGAGTTGCTTGCTGTTTCCCATAGCTGGATTCCATAGGTCCAGACAGGTTTTAATATGGCCTTGTATATCATTAGCTTACTTTGCATGCTTAAGTTGGAACGTCGGCCAATGAGCCAGTAGAATTTTTTTATTTTTGTTTTGATCTTCTTCGCTTTGTCGGCTATGTGTTGCTTCCATGTCATTCGTCTGTCTAGAATCATGCCCAGATATCTGACTGACTTTTTGTTTGGGATTGGAATGTTATTTATCGTCACTTGTGGACAGGTTTGTTTTCGCAGCGTGAATGTTATGTGACTGGATTTGTTTTCGTTAATTTTGAAGCGCCATTTGTGGAACCACTCTTCCATAGAGTCGAGGCCTCGCTGGAGAGTGGAGGAGGCAATAGTCGGGTCAGGGTGGGAAGCTAGTAAAGCTGTATCATCTGCAAATGTTGCTGTGGTTATGTCTGTTAGGGTTGGTATATCTGCAGTGTAGATGGTGAACTGCAGGGGCCGAGGACACTGCCTTGGGATATGTCATCTTCTATTGGAAATGTTGTAGTTATAGCGTCTTGGTATTTTACCGAGAATATTCTGTTGGTTATATAGGATTTTAGGATCGAGTAGTAGGTGTGTGGTAGGATTTTCTTTAGTTTGAATAAGAGTCCTTCGTGCCATACTTTGTCAAATGCCTGCTGGATGTCTAGGAATACCGCTGTGCAATATTTTTTCTTCTCCAGATCTTGGACGATTTTGTGGGTTATACGGTGAATTTGTTCTATTGTAGTGTGTTGCTTCCGAAAACCGAATTGATGATATGGCAGAGTTTTCGATTCTTCTAGGAGTGGTAGGAGTCGTTTCGTTAGCATCTTCTCGAATAGTTTGCACAGAGAAGGTAGGAGGCCAATTGGGCGATAAGAGCTTGCTTCGTGTATTGGTTTTCCAGGTATGGGAATAAGTGTGATCAACGATATTTTCCAGGACTTAGGAAAGTATTGGAGACGAAGTATTGCGTTGAAGATGGAAGTGATGAGTGCGATTCCTTTTGTGGGAAGTTCCTTGATGGCCTTGTTACTTACCAGATCATATCCTGAAGCTTTTCTGGGATTTAGACGACGGATTAATTCTATGACTTCCAGAGATGAGAAAGGCTCAATGGGAAGAGACATCTGGAAGGGAGAGAGCAAGTGTACAGTTATTTCCTTTGGAGTGGTGGGAGAGTGTGGTTTGAAGACGTGGGTTAGGTGGTTGGCGAACAAGTTGGATTTTTGCATAGGGGTACGCGTCCATCCTCCTTGCGGACAGCGAATTGGAGGGATTATTTGCGGGGGACGGGTGAGTTTCCTGGAAGCCTTCCATACTGAGTAGTTGGAGTCAGCTGTGGGAGACAGGTTGGCAAGATATTTTTGGAAGCACTCGTTTTTGTAGTTTCTGAGGGTTTTCGTGAGTTTCCTTGTGGCATTGTTTATCTTACGCTTGTCTTCAGGTGTTCTATGATTCTGCCATGCTCTTCTAAGTCTGCGTTTTTCTGCGATTTTTTTGATTATATGATCGGGGTATTCATTTTTGTTGATAAAGGTCTTGGTAGGGGTGGAAGAGCGGATGGCGTTAATTATGCTGGAGTTTAGGTATTCCGTGGCTGCTTCTATATCTTCATTAGTTTTTAGGGAAATTAAGGCAGTTGTTGAATGATTGAAGATTTCCCTAAAGAGCTGCCAGTTGGTGAGTTGGTTGTGAATGAAGCCATTAGATTGGTGTTCAGTAATTGATGAGTTGATTGTTGTTATGACGAGTGAGTGGTCGGAGGAGAGTTCCATAGAGGAGTTGATTTGGACGTATCTTGGTGAGATGTTTTTGGTTATGAAGGAATCTAGTAGGTCAGGTATTTTACTAGTGTCAGTGGGCCAATAGGTGGGTTCGTTTGTGCTAAGGCAGTTGAGTCTGTTGGTGTTTAAGCTTTTTAGGAGATTTTTACCTCTGACTGTGGTAAGTCTGCTGCTCCATTGGGTGTCTTTAGCGTTGTAGTCACCTCCGGCTATAAATCTATTGCCCAGGTTTTCGAGGAAGTTGTCGAAATCTTCTTTTGAGATGGTATGTCTGGGAGGACAATAGACTGCTGAAGTGGCGATTGGGCCCTGCCAATCTTCTATCACTACGTTTGTGGCTTGAAGGTGGTCCTTCTGGTATGATGGAAGCTCGTAATGTTTTATGCTGGTTTTTATAAAGATTCCGGTGCCGCCATGGGCCTTTCCGCTGGGATGCTGGGTGTGGTAGAAGTTATATCCACTTATTTTTATGAAGTTTTTGTCGGTGAAGTGGGTTTCGGATATGAGCATTACATCGATTTGTTGGTGTTTTAAGAAGAGCTCTAGCTCAAGTTTGTGCTGAGCAAGACCGTTGGCGTTCTAAAGAACTATGCGTGTTTGTTTTATTTTGCGTCGGGACTTATTAGTTTGTTCACGAGGAGTGTGAGCAGTGACAGCAGATTTTTGAATTGCTCAGATTGTTGTTCGATTAACTTTTCTATCCTGTCGAGGTTATTCTTTTTTTGTGGACTGGGTACAGTATTTTGTCGGTGTTCGTTGTGAATTATCGGTCTGCTTTGATTACCTTGAACTACCTGTGCGTAGGAGATTGAAGGTGTAGTGAGTTTTTGCGGGCTGGGTAAGTAGTTGCTGGGGACTTTAACTCTGGGTTTGGAGTATTTGTTTGTGTACAGGATCTTGTAGGCTGGGCAACCTTTGTAGTTCGCGGGATGTTCTCCTTGGCAGTAGATGCACTTCGCAGTGGTGTCTGGGGATTTGGTGCATTGGTCTATGGGATGAAGTCCTGCGCATTTAACACAGCGGTAGTTATGATTGCAGTATTTTTGCGTGTGCCCGTACCTTTGGCACCTTTTACACTGTACTATCTCTTTTTTTGCGAAAGGTGGTTCGAACTTAACTACAGAATTCATAAGACGATTGATTTTGTAGATTTCTTTGTTGTTTGGTTTTTGTTTTAGATCTATGAAGAATAGGGATAGTGGGCTTTTTGTGATTCTGTGTCTTATGTTGATGATGTTGGTGACTTCGTGGTTATGAGTTTCAAGTTCGAGTTTCAGTTCTTTCAGGTTGGCAGAGTGGTGAATGCGTAGTACCACACGAAAAGGTCTTTCTTGTTTTAGTTGGTATGTGTAGAAGTTGGCGTTCAGGGATTTGAGCGAGGTTTGTTAGTTTTCTGTATGACTCCGGGTTAGTTGGCAAGATTTTAACCTGATTGTTTTTAATTTTAAGTTGGTAGTCTTCTTTTTTAATGTCTTTCTCGATTGATTTGATCATGGTTTGGATATCTATGACGTTGTCGATAAAGATTGGCGGAGGAGGAGGTACTTTTTGCATTTATTGGTTAGCTGGATTTTCTATTACGTCAATAGAATCATGTGTGGATTCTAGAAGTTCAAATCTATTGTAGGTGGTGACGTGGTTTGTTGGAGATGTGTTCTGATTTGTGTTTGTACTTTTGTGATTTGTATCTAGTTTTCGTTTTTTACTATTGTTTGTGTGGTTATCTATGTGGAGCAGGTTGTCCATTTGCCATGGTGGAGGTATATGGGCCATCTTCGAGCTAGTTAATTCAGTTGAAGAAATTAGTCGAGAGACTAAATTTGGAGAATGGAAGTGGCTGGTTATCCACGAGAAGGTTTAGAAAACTCTGAGTTACACTTGAGTCAGTTCACTTTCGAGAGGAGGTCGTCTCTTGTTGAAAACTACACTGGGCACTGCGAACTGCGTATGTAGAAGAGGCTTGAGTCGAAAACTGAGTTGGTTGAATGTAGAAATTATTTAAATATGTATTTTCTTCCTTTTTAGGTTTTTGGTTTTTATTCTAATTTGGAAACATTTCCTTCTTCCTTCATCGATCCTTAAAATTTCCTTCTTTTTTATAGCATTTCTGAGTTTAGTTTAAAATCCCAAAATTATTAAATGTGAAATTTGTGAAAATTTGAAAAGAATCCTTTTTCTTTTATTCTTCCATTTTTACGATTTTGTTAAGTATACCTTCATTTGCCTACGCGACGAAGATGATTGTTCGTTTCATAATTACCATATCGTCGTGAAATAGTTGTAGAATATATTGGGCCAATAAATATTGATGTTAGTATCTATTAAATTATTACAAAGTAATTAGTCTGCCGGTAATGTCAACATTTGATTTGGCGACGGATCATTATCTTACGGTTAATTATTATCTTGATGTAGAAAATTGATATTTATTTATTTATATTTTTAATTGATAGACAATTTTTTATTAAATTATTATTTATGCAATGTAGGTTACTTACATAGAAGTTAGCACCTGAATGAAAAAAACTCTTATAGGAACATAAATACTCTTGCGAAATTAAATGTAAAATATATGTGGGATAAGATTAGATGCTGGCGGTCGTGTTAGTACTAGTATGTTCGGTGGCGGTATGATTGTTCTGATATCGTTCCCACCAACACTAAATCTAGTCTATTACTCAGTTAGTATCTCAGTGCGCAGTCACTATTCGCTACTAACTCAGCTCTAGGGTTCAATGACCCACTAGTCTTCGCGCCACGACACTAACTTCTCGGCAACGCTAACAACACCAACAACACTGAACTCCTCTTGCTCACACACTCTACTCCTCACTCCGCACTCTACTCTCTCGCAACCCTCTACTCCACACTCTGCGCTCTGCCTCCCAAACGGCCGCCTCTTATATTCCGGCTTTGGTATATCTTCCCACAAGTTGACACATGGTCAAGTAGACCTTTTTAATTACCCACGGTCATAAAGTGCCACGGGTTTATGGGCCGTCGGTGTTACATCGCGTAACACAAACGCGCGCCGTCCCTCGTTGAGGGGGGTCTTCTAGCGCCGACCACTCTTAACTTCAACAAACAATCGACCCAAGGAGTGCCGTAAATCTATCATTGGCAAATTAGGACCACTAGACCCGTACGTCTCATCGGGCCTAAGAGCGGTCCTTAAAACATTTCCTTGGGACCATTGTTCGTTCCTGGAAAGCACGGAGAAAGCGGATATTTTCTCACGCACAAGACCACCCATGATTCACGTTTAAGAGGAGACTTCCTCCACCTATCTCCGAACAGGAGACTTGTATTAACCAATAATTATCTTTAATTTTAGCCCCTCTTGGCCTAACGAATATTACAATCCACGAATCCGCTTTCCCCATGCTCAAGACACACCCCGTACGAACTTTCCACCGTACGAACACGGAGACGGAAAGTCAGTCGAATCCAATAAGTCGACCACAATGAGTCGAACCAAAGCCTCTTCTACATACTCGTTTAAATCGACTCGTGAATGACTCGCCGGAGTCATGTCTAATACAACTTCTATACACAAATCTAACACGACTCGCCGGAGTCGAGTCTAAGTCAAATCGTCTGTTAAACAACAGTCCAAGTCAAGTCGACTCGCTAACGTATTAACGTCTAGCTCAAACCTTCTACTACACAGCAGCCTGAGTCTGCTCACCTACGGCTTACGGTCGCCTAGAACCTCTTAACTGAGAAACACATCAACTCGAATCAAGAGTTCATCATTCTATTTAACTACATTCTATATTCCGCGATACAAAGCATACATCGCGAGTATACGAACATTTGTATCACAAGTGAAAAGTTGTTGTTTAATAAATAGTATATTAGCTGTTACCTCAGTGATATACTCATTCGAACTACCCCTATCTTCCTAACCGACATAGGGGATCGGCTTACGTCGCGGCGTCGGTCACCAGATCGTAACGGGAATTTACGCCTTCCGTTGGCGCGACTCCACGCGAACGCGTCTCCCCGCGAAACGGCAGAACACTCGGAATTTCCCAACGTTCCGGCCTGTCAGCACTTTTATTGCTTTTTTAACTGCTTTACATCGGGAATTCCCCAGGATTTGAACCCTGATACTACATATATATGCAAACATATAACATTAAGAGACTATTAGACTAAAACAGGTTAAATAGAATCTTTCTTTTAATATATAAGAAGATGCTATTTTGGTTATTCCTTTAATTACCTTTTTTTTTTTTTTTTTTTTCGTGGAGAAATCCTCATGGACACTCCGCCCCTGCTGCAAGCAGCAGCAGAAGCGGAGTAGTGTCGGACTCTTACCGACTAAAACTCCACGTGGTCCGCCTGACGTTGTTGCGGGGACGCCCGGGTACTCGTGCGAAAGCCACCGAACGCCCTGCCGTCTATCTCCCTGTCGCTGTTGAAGGGAGGCCTACTGATCTTCGCTGGGCCGTCAGGGGGGGACCAAGCCCCCTGACGCCTCTTCCTGGCGTGACGCTTCTAGGGCGGTGGCGGCGGCTGCTGCGCCGCACCGCCGCGGCGTCTGGTGTTCCTCCGTTGCAGCGTCCTTGAGGGGTCGCGCAATCTTTCCCGGTTCCTTTCCGCCCGCTCCTTCGCCAGCATCACTTGCTCGCAGTAGGTGCGGACGGCGGTAAACTCCTGGCGCCCTCTGAGCATGGCCTCGACCACCGCTTCCGGGGCTAAGCGCTCGCCGATGTCGAGCTGTAGGACGCGTCGCTGCTCCGCCCACGCCGGGCAGAACTCCAACGTGTGTTGCGCCGTGTCCTCCTCTTCCTCGCAGTGATGACATGTGGACGTCATCTCCCGCCGGATTCTCTGCAGGTATTCACCGAATACTCCATGGCCGGTGAGCACTTGCGTCAATCTGTACGTCAGTGGTAGTCCACCTCGATCCCTCCAGGCCTCCCAGTTGGGAAGCACGGCGCGAACAGCTCGATGCGGCCGCACGGCGTCCTCCTCGACCAGTTGGGAGCGCCATCGCTCCCAGACCATTCTTCTCGCCTCTTCTCGGACGGTCAGTGCCGCCTGGCTGGCTGACGATAGCGTCGTCGTCG
>JACXIV010000853.1:0-13770 GCA_014737475.1 Bombus confusus
CTTCAAATCTTCTCTCTTCTACCGGGGGAGAAGATCATCTTGCAATATTAAATTCATCTCTACTCCTATTTCGAGCGTTTTCTGCGGCCTATAATTTCCGATCAGACCTTCTATTGTCTGTTTGTGTTGGGTATTCGTGACGTACGATAAATCCACCTCGTATGCCTCAACCTCTACATCTATCTTAAATACTTCTGGAGTATGTCTTTATTTCGCCCAAGTCTTTCATTGCAAATTTGTTTGACAATTTGTTTTTAACCTCATCGATTTTTCTTTTATTTTTTCCACATATCAATAAATCGTCTACGAATAGGATTATGTATGGTATATAATATCATCGCTTTCATATTTTACATACAGGCTATAATTACTCTCGCTTCTTCGAAATCCTAATTTTTTCATATAACCGTCGATAATTTACATATTTTCCTGCTTTTGTCACCGTAACCCATAGGTTGTTTCACAAATACTTCTGACATTACAGCTCCGTTTAGGAATGCTGTTTCTACATCCATTGCCACAATTATTAAACCATATTGACAACAGTAAGATAATAATAATTTTAATGTTTGAACTTTTGCTACTGGAAAGTATAAATCTAGAGTGTATATCTATTTCAAATCTAATATTTTCTATTCTTTTGGTTTCTCAACTAATTGCCAAGTTTTATTATTAACTAAACGATATATTTCTCGATCCATTGCTTCTTTCCACGAATCGCTGTCATTTCTCCTACCGCCTCTTCATAGGTTTTATGACTGATGTGATAGGGAAGTGAAGTGGGTTGAGTGATAATTCACGAATGGTTTTCACAAATTCTTTATTGCTTGTTCGCTGGGGCACTTTGGCCCTTGTGTTGTACAGATTGATTTCTTTCGCGAGACGCGGTGACCCTGTACGGGACTCTCGGTGATATATCCTACTGACCCCGGGCTTCAATCGTTTTCCTACTTATAGGGACAATTTTCTCCCGGAGTAGGGATGGGAAAATCCGTGGTTCTTAGGGTTGTAAATTATTCGAGCTCGCGTGTTTTTCTAGAAGGCCCCAGAATTTTTCTAATTTACGATGTCCAGTTGTTGGGCATTGTTTCTTATGCTCAGTTTCGCGGACATTGTTCCGTAGCCATGTGACCCACACATGTGCTTTACCGTGGGCCCTTCTTTATGGCGGTGTGCCGCCACAGGACTATATACGCATACTACATTTACGAAAATGAAATATTTCTTTTTATTTAACATGAATTTTTACATTTCGTCCCATTGGACCTTTGGCAAATTTTTTTTAGCTTTGTCGTTAAATATCATACATATGGCTACCCCCAGCGGGATACTATCTTCGAGTTTGTCTAGTTTATTTCTTTAGTGAGGTCAACGGGGTGTTTTCTTTTTAGTCTTCTTTTTATGCGGGTTTTGCTCATTTCAGTAGCCAGCTGGTTTGCACGTGTTGCCATTCTTTCCTTGTATTTTTCTGCGTATCGGCCGATTTCTTCCTTGACCGTTGGTATTTTTAGGTCTTTACGTATATCCTCGTTTCTAACATACCATGGAGCGTTGACTATTGTTCTTAGTATTTTCAATTGTAGCTACTCTAATTTATTTATGTGGCTCATTGCTGCTGTCTGCCATAGTGGTATTCCATACGTCCAAATTGGTTTTATGATCGTTTTGTATATCTTTAACTTATTTTCTATGCTGAGTTTGGATTTTCGACTTGTTAACCAGTACATTTGTCTTCTTTTTGTCTGTATCTTGTCTATTATTGATTTATTATTGAATGTGCTGTTTCCATGTGAGTTGTGTGCTTGTTTCTGAATCCAAATTGATGATCTGGTATTAATTTTTCCTTTTTATTGTTGGCTTTAGGCGGTTGTATATTATTTTCTCTAGTATTTTTGAAAACACAGGAAGTAGAGATATTAGCCTGCAAGATGCAGTTTGGTGTGGATCTTTGTCTAGCTTAAGTAGCATTATGATCTATGCTAGTTTCCATAGATTAGGAAAGTATTGAAAAGACCAGGACGAAGGAAACAACGCGAGGAGAATAATGCGGGACGCTGTTGGAAACTGGCAGGGACGCTGGTAGACTACGCAGAAAGGCAGGGCGACCTTCGGGTACTTCGAAATAGTAAAGGAAACGCTAGAAATCACCTGAGTATGACAGACCACTACGTGACACAGTTCCTCAGTGGCCACAGGGACTTCAACAACAATTTCAAGTAATTCGGCCTGAGCGAAGTTAATACGTGTGACTGTGGCGAGAAAGAAACCCTCAGCATATCATACAGAACTTGTAAGTTTCTGAAAAATAAAATTACTATGTGGGAAACGCGAGGCCGGAGTGAAAGTGATAAGAAAAAGTCAAGTGTATTTCAAATCGAAAAAAAGAACACAAAGTGCCATGGTGGAAAATAAGGTCACATAGTAAGAAATTGCACAAACACATGCATAGGCGGAACCAGCGGGGGGGGGGGGGAATGACAAAGGAGGTGCGTATCAGTAAAGGGGTCGCTGCGAATGAGATTTTGGACGAGGACGAAGTAAAGGCTGGCAGCAACGCTACGACGGGACCGGTCAGCACGACATAAGTCATTCTTACAACGAGGGTTACGACGTCCGAAGAACGAGGCGACGGGGTAGTGTCGGACTCAAATGGACTAAAACCCCACGGTGGTCGTCCTGACGTGTGGTAGGAGTGCCCCGGGGCCTCTTGCGAATTACTGCCGGAGCACTCCCTCGTCTTCTCCTTGTTGATCAGAAGTCATCCTTGGTTGATTGGGCCGTTAGGAGGGACCACTCCTTCTAACGCTACGCTGCCTGGGCCGTCGTGCAAGTCCGAGGGCGGGCTCAGACTCTCCTCGGCGTAACGGCGTGACGGCGTTCTTGAGGGATGTTTTCCTCTCTCCCTTTCTCTCTCGGCATGCTCTTTCGCGAGCATGACCTGCCCGCAGTAGGAGCAAACGACGAGATATTCCTGGTGCCCCCTCAGCATGGCGTTGACGATCGCCGAGGGGGCCAAACTCTCTCCAATGGCGAGTCGTATGACACGGCGCGGTTCCTCCCACGCTGGGTAGAACTCCAGCGTATGCTGTGCCGTGTCTTCCTCCTCATGACGTCCGAAGAACTGGATTCTTCTTAACACAAGTAGAGTGTAATAATAAGGGTACGAATGATATTATAGTATATACTAGCGATACGCACAAAATGGATTGGAAATTGGATGGTGGATGTTCAGACCGTATAATAAATGATGACTCTTACTATCTTGAATACAAAAATTTGAAAACGCGATGTGAAATATAAAAATTGGAGACGGCCGAATTATAAAAGGAACAAATTTGGAAAACTTTTGACTTACTTTGTAGTAAACAAAATGAAAATTAAAATCACAGTATCCAATGTATTTTACGTAAAAGAAATGGACAAAAACTTAATTAGATATGCAAGAGCAACGGATGAAAATAAGATTATCTCTATAGGAAGTACGGCAAAAATTTATAACAAATACAATTACTTGATAGGAATTGCATTCAAAAAACATGGTTTAATTAAGACAAATAGTTATATTGAAAGGCAAGAGTCTCATACTAAAAATGTAGAAAAGATGATGCAAGAGGAAGAAATTTCACAGAATATTGGACATGTAAATTTTAATTATTTAAATACGATGAGTAAGAGAAATTAGTTGAGAGAATGCCAGGAAATTTTGAACAAATAAAATTAAAATATGGAACCTGCATCCAGAATAAAATGAACAATTTGCCTTTTCTAAATAATCGTAGTAAAGCACACGAAATTTCAGAATTGGTATAATATATACCGATTTAAATGAGCCTCACACCAATACCGGATATGATGGATCGAAATATTTTTTGACATTTATACACGACTACAGTAGGTGCGCATTGATATATACATTGAAATCAAAAGATGAAGTTTATAATTGTTTTCTTAATTATATAAACAAAGTTAAAAATCTTACTGGCAAGAAGATAAAGAGACTGAAGTGTGATAATGGCAAAGAATATATGAACAAAGATATGTACAATTTAGTAAGGGAAAAGGGGATTTTCGTAGAACCATGTGCACCTTATGTTCATGAGCTAAATGGAACAGCTGATCGCTGTAATAGAACAATTATGAACTCTGCCAAATGTTTACTATTTGATTCGAAACTGAATATTATATATTGTCCTGAAATAGTAAGAGCCGCAGCATAGTTAAAAAATAGAATCATTACTAACACTTATGAAAATAAAACCCCATTTGAAATATTTTTTCAGAGGAAACCAAATATAAGCAATTTAAGACTGTACGGAAGGAGAGTTTTCGTGAGAATGCCTGAAGTTAAAAGAAATTCGAAATGGGCAGAAAAACCGACACTGCTATACTTGTGGGTTATGGAAATGTTGGATACAGAATTTTAGTAAATAAAATTATAATCGCAGGACACGTAGAATTTATAGGTGAAAATGAGAATTTAGTTAGATTTAAAGGTAAAGATAAAACTGATGATGAATTGGAAAAGAATTTTGGCAAATACTCTGAACCAAACAAAATTTACGAAAGTGTAATAAAAGACAAAAAAGTCGAAAAGGTTAAAACAAAAGAAGACAGAAACTGAAGTAACAAATCAGAAGGGAAAATTGATGATATAGGAAATTTGAGTTTGAGGTAATTTGAGAAGATCAGAACGAAAAGAAAGAAACCTGAAAATACGGTCAAACAAGCTCATATTTCATTTACGAGTTCTGCCCAAGCAAACGAGCTAAACGGACGTGAGAAATGGTGCTTCAGTGAAAGTGCGACAGGTGGTCAAATTAAGTGGTGGAAACGTCAACGCTCACTGCCAAATGATGGAAGCTCCAAAATGCAACAACGAATATTACCAATCAAAATAACAACCAAAGGTGAAACATACTACATAAACAGGGCTACAAATATGCTAAACCGAAGACGACCACTAAACGAATTAACAGGAGGGCTCAGCTATAAAAGAAATAGAAATGAAAACATTGCAAATGCAAAAGGAGAACAGAGTCAACAACGAACTATCCTACCAGCATGAAAGCTGGAAGGTGGCAACATCTCACAAGAAACGTAAAATAATACCAGGCACAAACGCTACGAAAACTTCAGAAACAGAAAAGCAACAGTGACTACAAGAAATCCCACTGCAAAATTCTTTCAGTTCATTGATAGAAGATGTAGAAACGGACCGAACAGAAAAAGCAACAATTCATATCGTCAAACCACAACCGATCTACATTGATGACCAAATAATAGATGCCCTTATCGAACTATTAAACAATACGACCGGAAAAGAAAACTACAGTATAAAGCAACTAAAACTGTATCAAGTAAAAGTACAAATAAACTCCACAGAAATCTCTAAAAAAGTGACAAAAGCGTTAAAAGAGAAAAATGGTGGGTATCATACATACCAGCTCAAAACTGAGAAAAGCTACAAAATAGTAATTAGAGGACTTCACCCAAAAACAAACACAAAAACATATGTGACGAACTGGCAAAAATCGGACACCAAGTAAGAGCAATAAATAATATAACCAGATACGATACTAAATAACTATCGCCGCTGTTTCTAATAGAACTCGAATCCAAAAATAATAACAAAGAAATCTTCGATATTAAAAAATCCTAAACACAATAGTAACAATCGAGCCACCTCGATATAAGAAAGACATACCACAATGCATACGGTGTCAACAATATGGACACACAAAAAATTACTGCAACAGAAACCCGGCGTGTGTCAAATGCGCAGAAAAACACTTGACAATAAATTGTCCATATACAGGAAAAATAAACGAGTAAGTAAAATGCTATAATTGTAATGGAACCAACCCAGATAGCTACAAAGGCTGTGAAGTCAGAAAACAACTACAACGTAAACTGATTCCACCGCTTCGAGAACATACAATAGCTATCACTCACAGCAAGATAGTACAGATTCAGAGACAACACTAAACGTACAATATGTACCGAGCACTAACCATAGAAACACCAATACCTTCAATAGCCGAAGCTATGCACAAATAACTAACCATACGCCACCCTTAAAAAACCAAAACAACAACAATAATGACGCTACAGAAATCAAGGAACTGTTCAAGTAATCAAAAACACCGAAATGCTAACAAAAATGATAAGCGAGCAAAACGTAGTACTCAAACAACAAACACAACAAATTATAATCATGCTACAACTACTTATAAACAAGTTAAGTAGAAAATAGAAATGAACACGTTGAAAATAGCAGTTTGGAACTCCAATGGTCCACAACGGGCCCTAGAAACTAAAACATTTCTGTATAACAATAATATCGACATATTACTTGTTTCAGAAACACATTTCACTCCAAAAAGCTACATAAAAACGTGGATCGACACAGAGACTATCTTTGTTTTGCGGACAGCGTGACTTTCTTTGTTTTACGGACAGGCATTTTGTCAGACAGTCATTTCCCAGACGGACGGACAGAGAACAACAAGAAATTCGAACGTTAGAAGTAGACAAGACCACAAGAGAAGAAATTATCATTTCGAACCTTGAAAATTGACAGAGACAGATCGGTAGCTCAAGATGTTGAAAATCGATTCTCGATTTTCAGGTAGACCTTGTACAGAACTTAGTTATTTATTGTTACTTATTGCTATTTATTGTTATTAATTGTTATTAATTGTTGTTTACCTCTGTATTTAATTTATTTATTTATTTATTTATTATTACTTAGTCCGTGCCTTTCGGCTTTGGACGAGCTTTCGGTTTTACATCCCGTTTACATAATACGCTTTTTACATTCTATCAACCTTATGGCGTTATCACCTTATTGCCTCTTCCCTTATATCTATCTAATCTCTTCTCCTTGTCTATCTCTCTTTTCTTATATATTCTATTATATTGTATTCTATTATATATTCCGTTTTCTAAAACCATGGCAACTTTTGGGCTTTTTGCCTCCTTGCTGTGCGTCCTTATTGTCGTTTCTCCCGCCTTGTATTGCTCTTCTCTTCTCCATTATTGTTTTCAGTTCCATTAGTCCTTCTCCCGTCTCGTTTAGTACTTTTTCTTTGTCCTTTGGTCCTCCCGTTATTTCACATTCTTCTATTACGTGTCTCAGGTCTTCTTCTTTCCTTTTACATAACCCGCATCTTTTTCTCCCTCTTCCTTCCAGTATTCTCTTGCTTTGGTCTCGTTTCCACATCTGAATCTTGTTAATATTTTTCTGTCCTTTCACTTTATCCTCCTTTATCCTCCTCTATCCTCCATTTTGGTAACTCTTCTTTGGCGATTTTTCTCTAATGTTTGTTATATTTTGCTTCCCTTATCATTTTCCCCCTCTCTTCCGTCTCTTTCTTTCTCCTTTTTTCTACAATTTGGTCTGCTGTCATCCTTTCTTGCTCTTCTCTTGCTTCCATCTGTGTTCCTCCATTTCTCACATCCTCTAGTCCCTTCTTTCTCTTTCTGGCTCTTTTCCCTTCTTGTCCATTTCCCCAGTTTCTCACTCTTTCCTTTATGCATTCCTTTACTAGTTTCTTTTTTGTCTCTATAGCTTTCCATTCATACCTTGCTGCTCTTCTTAATGCTCTTTCTTTGATTTCTATTAGCTTCCATTCTTCTATCAATATATAATTCGGCGTTGTCATATCTAAACCTAAGATCTATTTCACATATTTTCTTTGTATTCTATCCAGCCTTTCTTCCATTTTCAGCCCCATACCTCTGCTCCAAACAGCGCCACACTCTCTGCCAGTGCTCCACTCAATGTGCGCGTTGCTCTTTTTTACACCCTTTAGTAGGTCGTTGAGTGATTGGAGGATTTTCGCGACCCCTGATATGAAACATCGGTAGAAGTTAATCATACCGAGGTACCTTCGTAGTTGCTTTGTGTTCGCGGGTTTCGGTGCGTTTACGATAGCTTCTACGCGCTCGGCTAGCGGTTATATTCCGTCGGCGTTTAGAGTGTATCCGAAAAATGTGATTTTGCTAACGCCGAATACACACTGCGCGGAAATAATTACGACACCGTAATTGTTCAATCGTTCGAACAACGTAAGCAGGTGTTTGTGGTGTTGCCGTTCGTCCTCCGAGGCAATCAAGAAATCGTCGATGTACGCGTATACGAAATCAGGTCGATAAGGCGACGGTTTCGTGGGTCCACCAACAACCCATAGTGGCTTAGGAAGTCCATACCGATGATAGGCTTGCTAACGTCCGCCACTACAAAAGGCCACTTGAAAGCTCGTCGAAGAGAGAGGTTCAGGGACATCGGGATTGTACCGTATGTCGCGACGGGTGTCCTGTTGACGGCAAACAGTTTGTAGTCATCCTTTTTCGAGGGTCCGTGCAGTTTTCTCCGCGGGTACACGCAGACGTCAGCGCCCGTGTCTACTAAGAAGGAGATCTTCGTATGTTTGTCAGTCACAAAAATGGGGTGGGAAACAGAGCTGCCGTCGTTGTACGCCGCGTTTGCGGCGGGCTGCTCGCGTTTCCCATTCCAAGTACAAGGAAGTCGGCAGTGTCTCGCTTGGGCCTGGAAGGTCCTATGCTAGTAGCACCAGCCTGTTTGTTGCTCCCTTTCCCTGCAACTTGATCGGGATTTTGGTGTACGGCGGCTGGAGCATGACCTGGATCAACGCCGGTGATCAGTGCCCAAGGCGGTGAGTCGCTCCAGTAAATGTTTAACCTCGTCAAGTACCTCGTCCCTATCGTGATGTTGTTCCGTTCGATATATACCAGAGGTGTTCGTAGCACTTACCGCAGTTAAACCTCCTTCCTCCAGCCGAACCTCGCGAATGCGGTCCGCCATTTCCATGAGGTCGTTTGCGCTCATGGTCTTCGCCGAAGCCAGAATCAACCGCATGTTGGCTGGAAGGCGGTTCTTCCAAAGCGTCAAGAGGAGGTCGTCTGAGATCGCTGGGATGGCTAGTTTCTTCAAGTCCCGATAAAACTGGGACGGTGTTTTATCCCCCACTTCCTCCGTTTCGAGCAACCTCTGCATTCGCTTACCGTCCGACTCGGTCAGTCTTCGGATTAACTCTGTCTTCAGCAACTCGTAATATCTCATCGGTGGGAGGGGGGGGGGGGCGAACACTATGTCCTCGAACTGATCTAGGTGTTGTTCCCCGAGGTTCGTTATTACGGCGCTGTATTTCGCCCTATCGCTCGCATGTGCACGACTTCGAATTGCTCCTCCAACATTACAAACCACATGGCGATCCTTTGAGGTCGTACAAGTGGTAAACGAATAATCTGGCTGATCGAGTCTGCTCCGTCCACGATATTAGCCACATATTTGCTCCTTACCCCTACCACCGCGCATGGCGTATCGTGTTTCGAACGTCGGCAGGTGATCGCGACTCCCGTTCTGAGACTTTTCCTCAATGCTGTATGGCTTTTGTATTAGCAAGATGTAAGTGCCATCAGCCTCCAGCTGTGTCCTGATTTCGTGCAGCACTCTCCTGGACCTCTGCATATTGTGCTGCAGGATCTTCATTTCTCTCGCTCCCTTTTCCTCTTTCACCGCGCGGGTCTGTTTACTTATAGCGAGTTCTTGTTACTGTTGTTTGCAGGGCTTTCTTATACATGGGATAACCGCCGTTCTTCCCCCCCCCCCTTCCTGCAGTTAACGCACCTCTCCGGTTTTTCCCTGTTTAGCCACTCTCTCGTATTTTGCCCGCTTTCTGCGCAGTGCGCGCAGATCTCATAGTTCATGCGACAATGTTTTGCCACATGTCAATATCCTTGGCACTTGTAGCAGCGGCTGACTGCTATATAGTCCCGGACCTTACATGCATTCCAGGAAATAAACAGTTTCCCTGTTAGTAATATCGTTCTTACGGGGTGGGGGTGGGGGTCACCCTCGATTACCCAGTTGGTCGCCTCGGAGTTCTTTCGCACCGTCCTGAAGCAGGTCTTCCAGCAGGCCTCGCATGTCCGTAAAGTGCCACATTATTGTTGCGGCTTGCTTCTTGTTTATTTTCTTGTTTGGGTCCAGGCAGAACGCCAGTACCCTCTTCACTTACCAAGTTTTGTCCTTGGTCTGTTAGAATCGTTTTAGGTGCTCAGAATATGTAGATGTTGTGTTTCAATAACACATTGATCACTGATTCCGTTTGTTGTGTTTTCAAAGGAACAAGGATGAGGTACTATGTTAGTTCGTAGTAGATTGACAGTATAAATAGATTTCCTTGTTATGTTTTGGTCATAGGTCCGATTATGTCCATTGGAATCTTGTCGTTAAGTTCCGCAAGTGTGTCAGATATTATTGATTGTCCTTTAGGTCTGATTCTAGGTAGTTTTTTCTTTTGACATGCGTCGCAATTTTTTATAAATGATTCTATTCTTTCCATGAGTTTGGGGATTTTATATTTTTCTTTGATTCTTTAATACGTTTTCTGTACTGTTCTATAATATGTTCTGTAGTGTTCTATAATTTCTTTATGATTTTCGCACAATACGGCTTCGATTTCTTCTTCGGTTAATTCTTGGATTGGTTCCCATGCAAAAATAATTTTCTTGCACGTGTCGTTATAGTAAAGTAAAATGAGTTTAAGTTTAAGTTTATCTTCGACTGTAATTAAATTGTCTCCTATTCCGATTTTCCTGTTCTGTTGCAAGGTTTTATAAATTTTTCTTAACCATTGTGTCTCGTCGTATTTTCTTAATTCTTCTTTAGTTATTTGGTAAAATGTGTGGTCGTTCGGTTTCATGTCCAATACGGCTGGTATATATTCGCTTTCTTTCCATTTCCTAAATGTGTCTATATGGTTGGTTATGACTTCTTGGTGTAGAATCTCGGTTCGGGTTATGGCGTGAATTCGTGATAGACTGTCGGCTGCTGTGTTGTCTTTGCCTTTAGTGTATTCGATTTCGTATTCATATTCTTCTAAACGTAATCTACATCACATTAATCTAGACGAAGGGTTTTTGCAATTGTTTAACCATTTAAGAGCTTGGTGATCGGTTCTAACTATAAATTTTCTTATTCTTATTTTCTTAATCTTTTAACTGCCCATGCTATTGCTAATAATTCCTTTTCTGTTGTTGTATAATTCTTTTCTGGAGGGTTCAGCGTTCGTGAAATGTAACAACATGGATCTCCGTCTTGGGATATGCTTTCGTTACTTGCGTCTATCGTTAATGCAAAAGTTTTTGTGAAATCTAGATATGTTAATACTGGGGCTTCGCAAAGTCTTTGTTTCAGTATTTCAAAGTTTGTCTGTTATTTTTCGGTCCAATGGAATGGTACGTCTTTCTTCACTAAGTCTGTTGGTGGTTTTGCGATTTTAGAAAAGTTTCGTATGAATTTTCTGCAGTATCCTGCTAGTCCTAGAAAAGATTTTACGTCTGTTGGAGTCTTAGGTAACCTAAAGTCTCTAACTGCTGCAATCTTTTTGGCGTTTGGCTTTACTCTAAATATTTATACTAAATATTCTAGTTCTGGTTTCAAGCATTTGTCTGGTTGAATTTTCAGTCTTTGCAATACGATCGCTAAGTTTTCATTGTGTTCGCCGAGCGTATCTCCGAATATTATAATGTCGTCTAAATATACAAAACAGTGTTTAATAACGAGTCCTCTAAGATCTGTGTCCATCATCCTTTGAAATGTAGCTGTGATACATCTTCGCCTCGGTAATTTTGAAGTTGATTCTTTTTTTTCGGAACATTTTGATATAAAATGCCTCTCTGATGGCCGAAAAGGAAAATTGTCGGTATCTTTAGTTATAACTGTTTGGTTTTTCGTATCTTGTGGGTATTTATTCAACACTTCTTTTGCACACAAAAAATGAAATTTGCTAAACTTTTCTTTTTTAACAGTAATTTTTTTATACATAATGTGAGCGTTATATATCGAAAGGTATAATAGATGAAAAAAATATGGAGGGCGGCAATCAGTTAGCACGCGTTTATGTCGATCCGTATAGCACAATCGAAAAAACGGTAAAAACAGTGAGAAGTGACAGGAAGGTGTATTAAAAGTGTGGTGCTGGAGACTGTGAGCAAAAGCGAATAGGAGGTTCAATGGAAGCAGACCGTAGTAGGTTGATAAAGCGATAGAAAAGTTGGCTTGGGAGCACGTGGAGACACTCGGCCATATTCGTGAGGGCGGCGACAGCCCCGCCACGTGGGCTAATAAGGAACCTCGCCGTCGACCATCTTGTGTTGGCGGCTACTTAGGAACCTTTTTACCGACGGAGGCTTTTCTATAACATTCTATCGACGAAAATGTGGACGACTCAACTAAACAGAAGAAGGTCTACGGTGCAGGGGAGGGATACCCCAGTACCGGCGCAGACGAGGGTAGTCAAGTGGGCCCTGCTGCGTCGTCAGCTCATGACCACGGCTCTTCGGGAGTGGACCGCCAGGCCCCCGTAGCAGTTTTTACGACTGGTCAGACGATGAGGAGGTTAAGATCTATGGATAGGCCACAGAGTACCTTTGTGGCACCATCCACGGAATCTAACATTGGATTGCATTCCATGGAAACAACATGGATAACTCGCAAGAGGTTAGACGACGAGGAGTCGGTAGCCTCGAAGAAGTCTAATGTATCGGCAAGGTCTGAACAGAGCAAGGCAAAGAAGCGTAAACTTGCCCCCTCTGCCCCGAGTATATCTGAAGACTTAGCACAAGAGTACAGGACTATAACTGTCGCTGATCTCTGTGCCGAGATGGTGAGGGATGCGGAAGAGATCTGGAGGATTGTGACTAAACCGTCCAACGTTAAGTCAACCTACATCAAATCCCTGAAGGAGATAGCTTCACGTGTTCTTACTGGGACGATGGAGTTCTCAAGAAGGATAGGGCCCGAATGTAGTACTCGGGCTCCTACATCAACTGAAGCGAGACCACAAGAACTTGAAGAGGAGAACAAAGCCCTCCGACGGGAGCTGGCGAAGATGGCGGTGAGTGCGCCACATCAGTGTCCTAGTTGTGGCGTCTCCGCTCCCGAGTCGAGACGTCATCCGGGGAATGACGAGACCGATTTCAGCGCGCGTCTCGCTGCCCTTGAAAAGAGGGTCGATGATATCGGACCCTCTATAATAAGGGCCATGGAGGATCAACTCAGGGGTATACGACCCACCCCTGAGGCAAGGCCAAGGCTAGATACGATGGTGTCGGCTCGTACCACCACCACCACCCAATCACCTTCGCTTCCTCGAGAGCAGCAGGGTAACGAGTGGAAGGTGGTCGAGTCGAAGCACAGGAAGAAGAAGAACAGAGATGCAGGAAAAGCGACGGAGAACCAGGTCAACAGGAATCCGCCGACAACAGAGGTACAGCCTGAGAAGAGGATAGCTGGTACCCAGGATACCAAAGCCTCAACTTCGTCGGGGACATCAACTAAAACTGTGAAGGGAGCGCCAGTCACAGCCCCTGGGAAGGTCGTGCTCCCTCGCACACCGCGATCATCTGTGGTGACCTTGACCCTGAGCGAGAGGGCCAAATCGACGTACGCCGAGGTGTTGACAGCGGCCAAGGAAAAAATCGATCTGGCCGACGTCGGCATTGAAAGGTTAAACATGCGCAAGGCCATAACCGGCGCAGTTATATTGGAAGTTCCTGGCGACAAGGATCGTCAAAAGGCGTCGGCGCTGGCTACACGCCTAGCGAAAGTATTGGACCTGGCCACGGTCAAGATCGCGGCTCCAGCCAGGATGGCGGAGTTGCGCGTGGACAGGATAGACATGTCCATGGGCAAGGAAGAACTAAGGAACGCCCTGGCTCGAGTCGGGGAATGCGGTGCAT
>JACXIV010000897.1:0-13767 GCA_014737475.1 Bombus confusus
GGGGGTATACATGAACCAACGGCGAAACGAGACATTTTAACAACGTATTGACCCACGCGAGCGCTGCTGTTCCTCCTTCACATTGTTCGCAAGTAACAATAAAAGCGATCAATAAAATCATTATTATAATAAAAAAAACGGAGATTGTGTCGGAAAGAGAGACATTCATTTATTTCCATCGAATCAAAAAAAAAAAAGAAGAAGAAAGAGGGGAAAAAGAAGTGTCTCCACAAGCGTGGAATTTATCGTAAGTTTTCCTATAAGTTGTATGTTATAAATTATTTATTAGTATATATGTATATATATATTAGAATATAATAATTATAAAGTACTATATTCTTACTGAATATAATAATATGGTTTCTGATTGAATTATTGATACTATTTATATTTTATAGTGATACTTAGTTGACATTGCTGCACAGAGGTTATGGTCTTGAGGAGTTACAAAGGAAACAAAGAAATATGCTGTCTGATCTAAGTATTGTAATATAATGGTGAGTAATAAAGATGGGAAGTTCAAAATGGGTTTTTGTGCATTTAAGATGTTAAAGTTAAAGATATATATGCGCGCAATGCAAGATAAATATACATAATATTTATATACTCTTTCAGTCGTTAAGTTGTGTCTATGTTTAGGGTCTACTTTAGTTGCCTGTGTAAAACTTATACATTTTGATAAAAATCTGTGGTTTATTGATAAATATACTCTCTTGATTACAATATTTTGATTATAAAATGTTACAGAATGAGCACACCTTGGTTATGATACAACATTTTTAATGTAGGTCTTGTAGACATTTATAGAATTGTCGTATCAGATGATTGAAAATCAATTTGTAGGATGCGTTGAAGCATATTCTTGTAAATGTCTTGAAAGAAATTTTGAATAATAAGATATCACTGCATTTGTGTATATTGATAACGTTTTCAACTATTAATGTAGACGGCTAGTATATCTAGCTTTTAATAGAGAAATACAAGTAGATTTGGATTAGGGTTATAATATTTTACAAAAAATACATTTAATTTTGCAATATTTTGTTATTTTAACCTGGTTGTTTTTAATTTTCAGTTGGTAGTCTTCTTTGTTAATATCTTTCTCAATTGACTTGATCATTGTTTGAATGTCAATGACGTCATCGATAAAGATTGGTGGGGGGAGGAGGTACTTTTTGTGTATGTTGGTTTGGTAAAGTTTCTATTACATCGATAGAATTGTGTGTAGATGCTAGTTTTTCGAATCTGTTGTAAGTGGTAACATGGTTAATTGAAGGTATGTTCTGATAAGAGTTTATGTTTTTATTAGTTGTATCTAGCTTTCGTTTCTTATTGTTGCTTATGTGGTTTGCTGTGTGGGACGGGTTGCCCTTTTGCGATAGTGGAGGTACAGGAGTGCGGTTGTAGTTCATTTCGTAAGAGCCAGATCGAGATAGATGGGCCACCTTCGAGCTAGTTAATTCAAGTTGAAGAAACTAGTCGAGAGGCTAAAGTTAAAGATTAGAAGTGGCTGATTTTCCACGAGTAAATTTGGTAAACACTTGGTTACACTCTGAATCAGTTCACTTTCGAGAGAAGGTCGTCACTTATTGTGTTGTAAACTGTACTGAGCACTAGACACACATCTGCATCTTCGGCGGTTGACGGCAAAACTGATTACCAGGCTAGTCAAAAAAAAAAAATAAATAAATAAATAAATGAACGTTATCACTGGCGAGGGGGTACTGTGGCGATAGACACATTTGTAAACCGTCGTCTTGGGTAACAGCTAGACGACGGGAAGAATAAACAAACACACGCGACAAAGACCGAACCTAACGATTAGCGGACCATCCACCGTGGCGTCTTCGACAAGAGGCAATCGAATATGCCAGCAGTATATTTCCAGCCGTCACAGCGAACAGTCTAGCAAACATTTTATACACGAGCGACTTTAGCCATTACAAATTCAATAAACGTTGTTGAGTTGATACAGACTATTTCATTCTTGCTCCCATAACCAGCTCAGCTGTTTCGCAATGAAACCAAATCATTACATCAGTACATTCAACGTCTGTGATTTGGTCTTGCCCAAGACCATGTAGATTTGCAAATTCTACCGCATTTACATCACTTTCGAGTTTTTGTTTTGTTTTCTTTCGATAGCTGGAGCGCCATTAGTTTCATACTAAAGTCTTATAATCAGAATTCGTTGAATGGAATAAAGGAAAGGATACGTTAGAATACATTGTACATGAACGCTAATAAAATACGTACAGTACATGTTTCAAACAGAAAAGGCATCCGTTATTAGGAACTATTACGATCGGATAAGATAAAGGTAAGATGAGACTGTTCGGATTTTAGGATAATCGGATAATGGGTACTCGGATAAATCGAGGATGGGGAGGTTCTACTTATACAGGGTGTTTGGTTGCAGGATCTTGAAGTTATAATGAGATGAAAATGATAAACATAAAATTGTGCTTTGTTTTATACAAGAACGCGATGTTTTCTAAGAAATATCGTCGGTTAGAGATTATACCTGTTTACTCAATGAACTCTACAATGGCATATCGGAAATATGCCTCCTTTTGACTCCATAAATAATTGATGAAAAAGAGCATACGCTTACGCATTGCCTATTCTCGAGGTGCTACTAAATATGGTCGAACACTATTTCGCATGAACCGCACACTTTTTCCACACAAATTACTAATTACTGCATATTAAAATATTCACCTACATACACATAAAATAAAAAATGAAGAAGCCAAAGGAAACTACAACAATATCCTTTAAGCTTAAAATCTCAACTACAACAAATTTTGCACATTATTTTACAAACTTTTCCACTTACTATTTGATAATTCAGTGGCGACTATTGGGATTTAAAGTGTGTGGATACTGAAACATGGATAGAATCAATAAAGAAACGAATGAAAATGGGATCAATAAAATATTGAATAAGACGAATAGTTTCGAGGAATTCTACGCCGGTAGTGGGATCCTTGTGACTGGAGCAACCTGCTTCGTGGGAAAAGATCTCCTGGAAACACTAATCCGTATCCACGCATCGCTGCCATTTTTATACTAATTCGTCCAAAAACCAACAAAACAATAGAAGAACGATTTAAGAAGCTCATAGATGATCCTGTTCGTAAATATTATTCTTGTTTCTTCGAATATCTAAGCCTGTCAGCAGCGAAATTGATTAACCTTAATTTCTTTTCTGGAATTGAGCTTGTATCTTTTCGCCTTCAGATTTACGATAGGATCAAAGAAAAGCACCCCTCAGTTTTGTGCAGAGTTTATCTCGTGAAAGGCGTCGTGAGTCTGCCGGAGTTAGGTCTAATTCAAGAACATAGAAATCTGTTGTCAGAGAAAATAAACATAGTGTTCCACGTCGCGGCCACTGCGAGATTCAACGAGCCGTTGCATGTGGCTGTTAACGTGAATGCGAAAGGTACTGCTCGTGTCGTCGAACTTTGGAACGAACTAAGGCATCCAATTAGCTTCGTCCACGTTGGCACAGCTTATAGTAATGCGAATCTACATGAGATTGGGGAAAAAGTTTATACGTAAGAATAAGTTATATGCAAACATTGTTCCATGGCTTACGAATATTATATTTATAATTATAGTGTGAAGAATATGTTCACTTATTATTGATTTTGCAGCATGAGTTTGGAACCTTCAGAGGTGACGAATGTACGAATTGGACAGAACGTTGATCAATCTAATAGGAAAAAAGGATTTTAGAAACTTATCCAAGCACATACTCATTCAGTAAGAATTTAGCAGAGCAGATTGTAGCGACCAAGAGCAAAGATCTGTCAGTTGCGATAATACGGTCAAGTTTAATTGGTGCATTTTTGGAAGAACCATGTCCTGGTTGAACACAAAGTATTTCTGTACTTACAGGTATTTTCATAGATCTTCCTCAATGATAATTGTTCAAAACTCCTTACATTTTACAAAAGTGAAGTAAATCGGTTAGTTTGTGAGAAGCTAAATGAAAAAAGGCTTTCCACTAGATCATCATCAATATAGTTCAAATTTGTTGTTGATTATAATTACGAGAATTCTTTCCTACCTATTTGGCGCTACATTTCTGGTAGTCGAAAATCATAAATAATTTCTGAACCAATTCAACGTTACCAGGTGCCTTTTTGTTAATTGGCAAAGAATGTGCAACAGCGATACGGGGTAGGAGAGGTGCGAGGTTGGATGTAGTGCCTATCGATTTCGTAGTCGACATGATAATATGTACTGCATGGCACGTCACGCTACATCGTGATCGTGAAGTTAAAGTTAACAACTGCTCGAGTAACGCATACCCTATTAAGTAAAATTTATTACGAATTTTTTTCTACTTATGTAATTCGATTGTTACAGTATTCCAAAAATTTCAGTTTACCTATGTAATATGGACAATGCGCAAAGAAACGTAGAATACAAAAGTCCACTTTTTCTCTCAATACTTCAATTTAGAAAAATGGCGATATAATATAACATTTATTTGAATTACTCAATATTTCCTGAGATACTCGGATAATAATAAACCTTGCTTTAAGTATAATTCCAATAATTGTACAAATTTAAACGTTCCAATTGGCAAGGTGGGGTCCGATGATAGATGCTATGGTAAAGTGTAGCATAGAAACGCCACTGAATGGTACGATATGGTACCCTGGCTGTTCAGTCGTAGCTAATAGATATATTTAGAACTTTCTGAGTGTAATTCCGCTTCTTTTGCCTGCGTTCGTCATAGATACCTTTTTAAGACTTCGGGGTACTAAACCAATGTGAGTATTCTATCGATTCTCAAACAACGAGAGTAATCTATCTGCAATAATCTCTGTTTTCATCTGTAATAATAATTAAAACTAGTATTTCAGAATATTCTACCACACGCGAATGGACTTTCCAAAGAGATAACTGTTCCAACTTGGTGACGAAGGTGAAAATGTTGAACGACAGTGATATGGTCAAACTAGATTTACAGGATATGGATTGGGAGAAGTATGTCGTAATTTACCTGACGGGAATTAGGAAATTTATTCTGAAAGAAGAGTTTAAGTCAACAGCCCGACAACGGTTATCAAGATGTATATAGAAGTATCTTCGTATAAAAAAGTAGGAACTAATACAAATACATATATTTTCGGTTATTTTAGGTTGTACTGGATACATGAGATCACAAAAATATCAGATATAATAATCTCGTTATGGGTAATATATCATATCGTGTACAAACTGTTTGAAGGTTATTTTTTCTTTTTAAACCAAAAACAGTATAAATACAAAGAATTTAAATTCGAATAACAAAAAATTAGAAAGACAGAATGCATAAAAGAATGGACCTTAGTAATCATCTAGGTCTTTATTGACATTTGAGCCTGAAAGGTGTTCACGCCCACCAATTCCTTGTCCAAGTCGGTTGGGCCTGGTAAACACTGGCTTGCCAGTAGCTAATGGAACAATGGCTATCCCAAATCTCTTTCTTATCAAGTTACCTTTCTCACATTCCTATTTTTGAGTTCGACGTGAGTTTCTGGGCGTGGATACCGGCTATTTCAGGAACGCAACACGAGCGTAACAGTCCAATTTCTCCGAATAAGCGAGCGGCTTCGCGGGTTATTAACCCGCCGGACCTCCGTCAACCGCTGCTCGGTAATGGAGATGGACGGGTCCTGGCCGTGAGGCCAGGAGAGGATGTCTCTGCTCGAAGCTGGTGTCAGGTATCGTCCTTTCTGTTTTCTTGACTCCTGCCTCATTCCTCCTTCCAGCGCCGCAAATTGGATGCGGAAATTCGGATCGACTGGCGATACCGAATGCGATCCCGAGGAATCCGAGTAAAAAATACCGTACTTCGTTCATGTCTCAACGGGCCGAAGGTGCCGCTTTCATCGACAGGACCGCGAGGATGACTACCTGTTCGACCGATCGCGGAGAAACACGGTTGCGGTAGAACTTGCCAACGAGAGTCGTAAATTCTCGTTACGGTACGATGATTCACGTCACGAATCAGTCGATTCCCTATTTCGGTTAAAATAATGAAGGTGGTTGAAATCATGATAACACTGAGTTCACAATTTACACTTTATTCCAATAACTTTGTACGTTTAAGTATTTGCGCGTGACGCGTGTAGACGGATTATCAGCCAAGTGTAAAAGGCAAGTTGAATTCGTATCGAGGATGTAATAACAAGTGATATTCACTGACGATGCTGTCGCGTGGGAAAACCAGTAGTAGGTGTATCTAAGACACGAACTAAGCGGAATAGTTGATGGCAATTTTGGTTAGGATAGCGAGGGCAACGGTCATTGCTGCTAGCTAGATAAGAAAAAGGCTGGTGGGTAAGGATGGATGCTGACGCCACCAATCATAGGTCGCTCGTGGGTAGCATAGTACATGGAAAATGCCGCTTTCCCGTGTTCTCTCGGAACGGACAATAAATCTAGGAAATGCGTCAAATTAAAAGATACTTGTTTGTTTTTATTAAAAATAAGGGTGTTTAGACATCTGGTGGACCTTGCTAGAAGGATAGCGTCTGGTTTGTGTAGAATGCCACGGGACGGAATACAACATTTATGATAAATTCCTAACCTTAAGTTGAGGTGTGCGGCGATGTGTTACTTCCCACTGGATAGCACTGAGAGGTGGTTGATGGGTGCATCAGTCGTTAACCTGGCGACCTGCCAATAAGCCTTCCCCCGGTGAACGGTTCTGCAGGGGACGACGTGAAATCCGCAGGAATTGGATCCTTTGGCCGGAGCCTCCGGGGGCCGAACGACACAGATAATCAAGAGTTCCAGAACAAACGCAAACAAAAACAAAACTAACGAGAAGATGGAAAAGAAGGAGGAGGATAACGGGCCACGAGGAGGACTAGAAGAAAAGCGGAACCGTCGGAGTGGATATTGCGGCCTCCAACCGCGATTATGGTGACAACGAATACTCGATCGCCTCGGCGCCGAATCAACAAAAGCGATAGAATGAACATATGCAATTGCGAATTTGAAGTAATTAATATCATATACCTCTCGTTAAAATTTATATATATATATGTGACAATTGTATCAAGCGTATGCTCTAGTATTCGCGAAAAAAGGATTATTTACAAATACAGAAATAAATATGAAAATATATATCCTCAGTTGCTGCATTTCTGATTGTATGTTGATGAGAAAGACAGTTATACATATGTTGACTCGAAAGTTGGGATCGATAGTGCGGATTGGAAAAAAGATGTACTCTTGTTAGTGACATTTTATATATCAATATATCGTTAATTTCAAGCAGTTATGACTGTATAACTATTGATTTACAATAATTGTACCAAGTTAGTACCAAGTTAATTTATAGCAATTGTTCCATTAATTCAAAATAATTTTGTGCACGACACACAAATAGGATAAAGGAACAATCGCTAAAATGAAAAATTTAGTAAACTTTCTGTTTGCTGAAACATAAACGCATCTGCCTGTCTCCAGCCGATATAAAGAACTGTAGTCTCTCTGGTCTTTTTGTCACCCGTCTGCCGTTAGTAACGAAACACAAATGCACGAACTGATAGATACAGCTGATCACTTTCCGAACATGGGTCTTTTTATTTCGCAACGAAAATAGATTTATGCCCGAAGAAGCCTGCAGGACAATGTTTCCTGCGACAGAAACACGAGTTGATGCTTATATTGAGAAGCGCAATTTCAAAGAGCTTGGTCAGATTACTGCTTTGATGTCACCTCGATATCGGTCCAACAACTGCAGAGCCATTATTAAACACGTGTAAATGAAATTGGCAAACAAATTCTTTAGAATAACAGTAGTTAACAATTAAAGTTGCAGTAACGATAGGACCCCTGGAAGACGCAACAGATTTTATTCCGACAGCTCAATGCTTAGTAACCGACAAACATAAAAGAATTGAAATTTTTCCAAAAGGTTTTTACAAAAAATAAATGCAGAAGAATTTTTCAACGGGTCCAACGGAAGAACATTCCCTACAAGGTGCAAAAAATTCCAAACAAGAACATACATAAAAAAAGAGAAACTACATATCAAATTGAAATACCTTCATTCTTTTCCCATGTCGGCATAAAAATACAACACAGCTTTACCAGTTGTTGGTTCCAGTGAAGCGAATATTTTCTTTGCCAACTGTAACGAATACATCAAAATCAAATAGACTTTGGGACAGTTGGAAAGACGAATAGTTTTTAACATAACTATGAAGTGCGACATATTAATTGAAAATCAACAACAGGAAGTTTGCAATTTTTTCATTGTATAAAATAAAAGGGAAAAGACAAAATGGCGAAGCATTTATTATTTGTTTGTCTATTTATTCCAATTCTATTTTTCCCAAATAAAAAATAATAAGATATAATTTGTTTCCGCTATCTTCTAAGTAACTTTAATATAAGTATATAATTTTATTCTTATCTACAAATCATATTGTATATTCATTTATTATTTCGTACGTAAGAAAAATTTTGCCCAACACTACAGTGGGGCGATGAAGCTCTCTGCTCGTACTACTGAATTTAGATTGAACAAACTTGTTAACTAACGAATAATTTGGAAATGAAAACAAACTTTAACTACATAAATTTTAAAGCAAATAACTGTATCTTATTAACTAATTACAAACTGAGAAAAGCTTCAAACTGTTATAGTACTTACGCTTTTAAGATATACGTCCGGATGTTGATCTTAGTATTGCGATTCTCTTACTATTTTATAATAAAAATTGTTCTTATTGGATTTTATCTTATAGCAAAGCGAATGATTTATGTCGTTGGCAATGTTTATTCCAATTGCAAGATACATAAAGAAAGAAATTGGAAAGCGATTATAATTATCACTGATAAATAATTTTGACAGTTAATCTGTTACTAAATTTTTTTGTTCCTTTTGCTGAACGCTGTTGTACAATTCACTTTTACCCCGCCAAAATCAATACTGCGTGGAGCATTTAACAATAGAGTTCGCGGGACAGTGTAAAACATAACTTCTTTCAAGGACGTAATATATCTTGATACGTTCCAGCTAAATGAATTTGATTTGCATTCAATATAACGGATGGTCATATTTAGAGTTCTGAGATTTTGATCATCTAGGTTGCCACTATTTATGATGTTACACTTAGCACTGATACATTGAACACTGCATCGTTTAATACTGTTTGAAATTTCCAGGAGACAACAAAGAGTTCGCAAGGAAAAGAATTCCGACGTTACGGCACCATTGCAGTGGGCTTTATCAGGGTGCCGCACTAATACTGATGTGCGCGTGGAGAGGCAGTTTTTTTTTAAATACGGTGACTCACTTAGAAAAATTCGTTCACTAGATCGAAATCGGGTAACATTGTTATGAGCTACAAACGATTAAAAACTTTGAAAATGGCAATTTTTCACAACATTCGGTCTAACAGTGTAAGAATTCTACATCTTTCACTCCTTGTCACTTATTTCCACGAATTTCGATAAAATTTTCAATATATATCTATATAACTGTCAGAAATCTTCAAAATGTACTGTATAAATTTTCAGTACAAACCCAGATGAACATAGTTGTAAAAGGAGACTCTTTCTTTGTTCTTTGCAGTTCCGACCAATTGTAATTTTTACAATAAATTTTTAATCAAGTAATCCATCTAACTTCTCAACTCGTTTGGTCCAATTTTAGATAAAGTTACTCTCTGTCCGAATATACAAATATTAACGTCGGCCAGTGTATTTTACTTTTATTTTTTCTAGGACAAAATTCTATTGCGTAAGTTATTATTATTGCTTAAATGATTATATGCCTTTTATATACCGATCAACTTTGAAACATTAAAACAAATTTAGAAATACTGGTTTTTCACAATGTGTCCATATAAAGAGTGGTAATCATGTGGATACTCGACTTACTCTCTCCGTAGTTTCATTTTCTGCAACTACATAGATGGTGCATCGAAATGTTCATTTTCCCAATACACAGATGCACAGTGGAAGCAAAATGAAATTAGTTCTTCCGCATTCTACTGAATAGCTAATAATGTGTTGATTCAGGTAACAACAATTTTTATTAAATGACCAATATTAATTTAGCCGAGAGTTTTTAAGTGACATTTAATTTCCTTTTAATTTTAACGTATAAAGCACTTTAACTGTACCTTATCTGTATGAACTCACATAGTTGTAAGAGTACATTAAACTTTAATACAAGCGATTAATACGTTAGAAAAAAAATTTCTTTTACTTGTTGCACGAAGAAGGGTTTTATTAAAATACTTGTTTAGTTCGTATTGGATTGAATGGGTTTGGATATTTAGTTTTTGTCCTGAAAAGGACAGCTATGCTGGCTGTTCGGGCGGAACAAAATCTCGACTTTGGTAACATTAAACAACACGTTTATTACACTGAACTTACAATTTATGACGACGGTTGACAATGATTAATTCACAGTATGTTTCCATAATTAATTATGACGCTGACTTTATACATCGCGATTATACGTTGAATGTTTAAATAAAGTTGGTTTCTTCCTCCCCGACTGTTCCTGACTTACTATCACGCGGAGCAACGTGTTGCCTTATTTATCACCATCTCATTGATATTGTACAAATGGATTCCGGAGCGACATCGAGGGTAAGTGAAGCGGCTGTTCGGTTCTTTCGACGCTGTTAGCACCATAGAGAGAGATAGTGAGAAGAAGAAAGGTCCATGGGGGGGAGAAGTGATCATTTTTAGCATTATCGTCTAAAAGAAATTGCACATATCGCGAAACCTATCGGCTACAGAAACAGCTATAGAAACAGCTATATAAACAGCAGCTTCACTTTCAGCAATACCTTCTATAATTGTTTGCGGACCTCGTGGATGATCGTCTGAATTTTTTTTGTTAATGACAAAATTTTGTGACGACAGTAATTGATATAAAAAGTACAAAGGTATATAATTTTCACTTAACAATGGAACATAAATTATTGTTTTACATCAATAATAATTCTTTGCATCCATGTCATTCAGAAAAATAATGTATTCAATTATACAATATTAGTATACATTTTGTCAGTTAGATCATAAATTATAATTAATATATTGTATTCGTTTAGAATGAATTTGAATCATCTCGCATAACATTATTCCTCGTTAAATCGAAAAGCTTCTTCGTCAACACCTAGCTACAGATTTTCTTTGTCAAATTCCAAAGTGTAGGTCATCGTTATATGAGATCTATCGCTTAAATCAGTTAAGATCAAATCATCATCTTTTTCAGTGTTTGCCCTTTTAAGCAGTAACCGGAATCACCGGAATGTTTTCCCGACGTGTACCATATTAATCTGTGGCGAAAATTTAAAGCCGATGGCTAATCACTCGTCACTCGGATACTTCATAAGTACCAAGAAAAAATTCTCTGATCAATCCCGTGTCAATAGATGTGTTACAATAGAACACGTTTTCAAGGTAGATGAATTAAACTGTTCTATCGATGCGACAGCAATTTCTAAAGAGAAATGTTATTTAAAATAAATGTTATTTAACATAATTCTTTTTTGGTATAGAACCAAATAACAGTTACTGTCTTGAATCAAAAAACCTTGCTTGCCGCATTGCAGTGAATCTCCGACAGTTGTCTTGGATAAAGGATTAGCAGCAATAGGTACTTTTTGTCTAATTGAAGTCAAAGGCATAAAAGTGCTGTTGAGTAATTTTGAAAATAACGTTTAAATCAATATAGTCCTTTGCAATATATTCTTCGTTTAATTAAAAAGGCATAACCAAACAAAATGATTTCCTCTAGGTTTTAATATATGAGACCCATCATTAAAAACAAAAATTATATATAGCTACTAGATGGATGTATGAAATATGTGTTTTGAGATTTCTCTGCCCCAAAACTCAATTGGTTTAAATCTTGACTCTTAGTTGGAGGTACCAACAATGAGGTAAATGTAACGACGATGTAGCGATGCTTTGTACAATTGAAATATATCGTCATTTACCATATCTCTGGCAAGAAATTTGTGACAATGATAGCAAATAATTTGCCATCAATTGTCTAATAGACGTTTGACAATATCATGTTTCACAGTATTGTGAGATCCGAGACTTGGTCGTTGTTTTTGACTATTTCCATCTTCTGAGAAATCTGCAGTTCATCGAAATATTTCTTCTCAGAAATGAAACGTTGAATACCTTGGGCAAATCCCACCTAAATTTCCCATTTTCTAAGCTTAAATAAAGTTGGAAATGGATGCTGATTTTTCCTCAAAACGTGATAGGCTTTTGGATTCACGGTGCTTAATATTCTGGCAGTATACATAGTTTTCACACTCCACTCGAGTCTTTTTTTTTATCATTTATTAGAACATCTATTTGTTTTCGAACGAATGCCTTTTTCAAAACATTACGTACACTTTTTTTTATTATATATCTTGCAACTTGAGACATTTCCCTTTCTAATAGATTCAATATTATTACAGCGCTTTGTTTTCTTTATTTCTTATCTTTTGTCACTCATTTAGATCGATTATATCTTTTGTTTGACATTTGAAAAAAATACAAATTTTGGACAAAACTTTATTATGCCTGTTTATTGGTATCTTATAATGGTATGAAGAAGCTGCGAAAATGTCAAACTTTATAGAATCGTGAATTCTTTAGAATAGATATCTTTATGCATTTACATAAGATACATACATACATACATACAATTATATATTACATAAAATTAATTAGAATAGACCTTGGTAGTTCTCGGTAAGATTGTCATCAGAAGATGTATCTGCATCACTTTCTATCGAAATGTAGGAATGGTATAACGCTAGTAAGATCGATAACGGTGATTTGTTTAATATAGTTTACATTTACGCAAAATCCAGTATGACACTCCATCGCGCGCATTCGCTATTCGTCACTACTCACTCTATTCGTCACTAATTACTCTCGGTTCTCTCTACGACACGATGACACAGTGGTCCTCACACGACAACGCTATATTAGACGCTGACTCTCCCAACACTCGTTACAACGTTTAACACGCTCTCTTTTCACACTCCTTGACAACGCTGACAATAATCCCTGTCAATGCTGACAACACACCATGACAACGCTGACACCACACCATGACGAAGCTGACAACACTCACTTCTAAACTGACTAACGCCTACCCCTTACACCATGGCTCTTTCCCGATACTACATACATATATATATATACATGTAGTTATCTATAGTCTGTCCAATGAGGCGAAGTAGTCGGCATAAATAAAACGTGATTACTGCGGCTGCAGCTAGTGAGTGCCAATCGAGTATCACTTATCGGCAGCCAATGGCTGTAGCTACAGCAAGCACGTTTTTTTATGTCCCCCTCTATCTCGTTTTGTTGGACAGACTACAATTAGATGATAAGCTACCTATTTTGGAGTATTCTTTAAAATATAAAAAATTCATATATAAGAATAAATAATATGCATAACATTTCCACCAAAAGTGGATAAAGTACATCAAACTAATTGCATGCTATTTACTGATGGAAAAAAGTTCAGGACATTTTCTTGTATTATACGAAAAAAAATTATGCGCTTTTACTTTTTTTTATGAAAAATAATATGTATTTCTAACCCACTGCAAGATAGTTGCGTGCAATTTGTCCGGAATATTTTATCTCAATACCTTCTTCTAAGCTGTAACCAGCAAGACGTTCATATTCGTCAAAAATTTTTCGTAGTTGAAGGATACTTTTAGTTATAAGAATAGCATTAAAAGTACTTTCGTCTGTTCTCCATTG
>JACXIV010000856.1:0-13319 GCA_014737475.1 Bombus confusus
GGGGGGGGGGGTTCGTTCTTTGTACTTACTTCGATAAACAAGGATGCTACTACTAGTCTCGTAGTTTGTATCTAGACTGCGGATTTTTATGCATTTATAAGAAATTTAGAAACGCAAAATTGTACACGATGCACATAATACAAAAGAATATATAAAATATTCAAAGTATACTGCTTTCTATAGTACTTGATACGTAAAACACTTTTTGTACCAATCTTCCATCTTTTCAATTATATTCTCAAAAATACAAATTTACATAAATATCTGCAATCTGTTTATAATTTATAAATTGCTTGTCGTGATAAAGAATAGGAGATGTGGCGATAGATACATTGTAAACCGTCGTCTCGGGCAACAGCTAGGCGACGGGAAGTATAAACAAAGCACTCGAGACAAAGACCGAACTCAACGATTAGCGGGCGGTCCACCGAGACGTCTTGGACAAGAGGCAATCGTATACGAAACAGAATTTTTCCGACCGTCACGCCGAACAGTCTAACGAACAGTTTATATCGAGCGACTCCAGCGACTATAGATTGAATAAATTTTGTTGAGTTGAAACCGACTAATTCATTATTGCACCCATAACCACCTCAAATTGGTGACCCCAACGTGATTAATTGAAACGAGGTGATATAGGCGCAATTTTTTTAAACGTTTTTGTTCCAAGAATCGATCGAAATGTCTCGCGAACGTAGTAACGCACGTGCAACGGAAACCGCGAGTGAAGTGCAACCCAGTGTCCAGTTAATTCGCCTACCACTGGAGCGACCAGACAGAGTTGACAGATGGTTCGCACTCCTAGAATCACAGTTCGAGCTCGCGCGTGTCCACAACGATGCGGCAAAATATAATGCCGTAGTCACGAATCTGGGTGATCAGCAATTAGAAGTGATCGACGACATACTAAACAACCCTCCTCCGACGGAACGGTACGAAAATGTAAAAAGGGAACTGATTCGCAGACTTTCCGACTCCGACGGAGCTCGAGTGCAAAAATTACTCGAGGCACAAGATATGGGAGATAGAACACCCTCACAATTCTTCAGGGACATGAAGAATCTGGCTGCTTCATCTGTATCGGACGACTTTCTTCTAACAATGTGGAAGAATCGCCTACCGGCTACCATGAGGGCGATCTTGGTTCCAGCGAAGTCCAAAGACCCGAGTGAATTCACGGAGATGGCAGACCGGATCCATGAGTCTCGACTGGAGATAAATGCAGCAAGCACCTCCCACACACAGAGTCCGAAATCATCTCACGGACAACAACGACAAACAATCGAAGAAAGTCTAGCCGATCAGGTAAAGTCCTTGCGACAAGAACTGGCCTCGATGAAAATCGAATTCCGAAGACGAACCAACGCAAGGGCCCAATCTCGAAGAACCAGGTCATGGTCGAATTCCAGAAATAGATCATTGCAACAGCAACAACACCCAGACTGGTGCTACTATCACCAGACCTTCGAGGCACGAGCGAGAAAATGTAGAGCTCCCTGCACCTGGAACCAGGGAAACTCCAGCAGTCGCCCGTAGATGCGGCACACGGTAACGATAGCTCAATTTCTCGCTGCATTTTTGTGACCGACGGAAATACGAACATTTCTTTCCTAATCGACACGGGTGCCGACGTGTGTGTGTACCCGCGAAACAAGATCCAGGGACAACCGAAGAAAGACGAATACGAACTGTTCGCCGCCAATGGAACGACCATTACGACCTACGGCACGATTCTGCTGTTCCTGAGTCTGCAATTACGGCGAGAATTCAAATGGCGTTTCATAGTGGCAGATGTACCCAAACCTATCATCGGTATGGACTTCTTAAGCCACTATGGGTTGTTGGTGGACCCATGAAACCGACGCCTAATCAATCGAACCACTAACCTCTCCACACGAGAGTACGCGGCCGATTTCGAAGCCGTATCCGTCAAAACGATCACAGGAGAGACGAACTACCACCGACTCCTAGCCGAATATCCGGACCTTACACGTCCGCCCATTTTCGGACGCGAAACGATATGACACGGCGTGGTACATCACATCAAGACCACGCCAGGACCTCCCGTTACCAGCAAACTACGCCGCCTCGCCCCCGATCGACTCAAACTGGTGAGGGCGGAGTTCGAGATGATGCTGCAGCAAGGTGTGATACGGCCATCGAAAAGTCCATGGGAATCACCCCTGCACGTCGTCCCGAAGAAAGACGGAGGCCTACGACCGTGTGGCGACTACCGGGCATTGAACGCACGAACCATCCCCGACAGGTATTCGCCACCGCACATCGAAGATTTTGCGCAACGATTACATGGTAAGCGAATCTTTTCCAAGATCGATCTTGTCCGCGCCTACCATCAAATACCGATTGCGCCCAACGACATCGAAAAAATGGCGATAACGATCCCGTTTGCTTTATTCGAAGCCGTGAATACAATGTTCATGCGAAACGCGGCGCAAACATGCCAACGGTTCCTCGACGAGATAACACGCGGCTTAGATTTCATTTACGCATATATTGACGACTTCCTAATAATCTCCGAAGACGAACAGCAACACTACGAACATTTGCGCACGTTATTCAAACGATTAAGCAGTTACGGCGTTGTAGTCAATTCCGCGAAATGTGTATTCGGCGTAAACGAAATAACATTTTAGGGTACACGGTGAACGCCGACGGAATAAAACCGATCGCCGAACTCGTTGAAGCCATAGTAAACGCGCCGAAACCGACAAACGCAAAAGAACTGCGTAGGTACCTCGGTATGATCAACTTCTACCGACGTTTCATACCGGGGGCCGCCGAAACATTTCAACCGCTCAACGACCTCTTAAAAGGGTTAAGAAAGAGCAACGCGCTCATTGAGTGGTCGACGAAAGCCGAGAATGCCTTCCACGAATCGAAACGTGCCCTCGCGAACGGCACGATGCTAGCGCATCCGGTATCTGGCGCACCGATCAGCCTCGCGGTAGACGCATCGAACTTCGCGATAGGAGCTGCGCTCCAGCAATGAATCGACAACGCATGGCAACCACTAGGTTTTTTTTTATTTATTAGGATATATTTACAATCAATTCTGGAAAGAATTTTCAGTAAATTCTGCTATCGTGTTACAATGTCATGAGTATAAAGAGTTTATTGGATGTTTGATTCAATCGAATCTAGTGCTTAAATCTAGGGGGTAGTGTTTTTTTAGCCTGCGGATCTGGTCCGTCGTGTCAAGTAATTGAGTGACTAGAGGTTTTGGTGGTTGTTAACTCATGTGCTGTGTCTATTACTGAATTTGGATATTTCTTCTTTGACTGTGGGTATCTTGAGGTCGCGATGCATTGTTTCGTTGGTAACGTACCAAGGTGCATCTAGAAGTGTTCTTAGTGTTTTGGCTTGTAGTCGTTGGAGTATCTCAATGTTGGAGTTGCTTGCTGTTCCCCATAGCTGGATTCCATAGGTCCAGACAGGTTTTAGTATGACCTTGTAAATCATTATTTTACTCTGCATGCTTAAGATGGAACGTCGGCCAATAAGCCAGTAGAATTTTTTTATTTTTGTTTTGATCTGCTTCGATTTGTCGGCTATGTGTTGCTTCCATGTCATTCGTCTGTCTAGAGTCATGCCCAGATATCTGACTGACTCTTTGTTTGGGATTGGAATGTTGTTTATCGTCACTTGTGGACAGGTTTGTTTTCGCAGCGTGAAGGTTATGTGACTGGATTTGTTTTCGTTAATTTTGAAGCGCCATTTCTGGAACCACTCTTCCATAGAGTCGAGGCCTCGCTGGAGAGTGGAGGAGGCAATAGTCGGGTCAGGGTGGGAAGCTAGTAAAGCTGTATCATCTGCAAATGTTGCTGTGGTTATGTCTGTTAGGGTTGGTATGTCTGCTGTGTAGATGGTGAACAGCGGGGGTCCGAGGACACTGCCTTGGGGTATGCCAGCTTCTATTTGAAATGTTGTGGTTATAGCGTCTTGGTATTTTACCAAGAATATTCTGTTGGTTATATAGGATTTTAGTTTAGGTGTGTGGTAGGATTTTCTTTAGTTTGAATGAGAGTCCTTCCTGCCATACTTTATCAAATGCCTGCTGGATGTCTAGGAATACCGCTGTGCAATATCTTTTCTTCTCCAGGTTTTGGATGATTTTGTGGGTTATACGGTGAATTTGTTCTATTGTAGTATGCTGCTTCCGAAAACCGAATTGATGATCTGGCAGAGTTTTCGATTCTTCTAAGAGTGGTAGGAGTCGTTTCATTAGCGTCTTCTCAAATAGTTTGGACAAAGTAGGTAGGAGGCTAATTGGGCGATAAGAGCTTGCTTCATGTATTGGTTTTCCAGGTTTGGGAATGAGTGTGATCAACGATATTTTCCAGGACTTAGGAAAGTATTGAAGGCGAAGTATTGCGTTGAAGATGGAAGTGATGAGTGCGATTCCTTTTGTGGGAAGTTCCTTGATGGCCTTGTTACTTACCAGATCATATCCTGAAGCTTTTTTGGGATTTAGACGACGGATTAATTCTAGACTGGAGTCAGCTGTGGGAGACAGGTTGGCAAGATATTTTTTGAAGCACTCGTTTTTGTAATTCCTGAGGGTTTTCGTGAGTTTCCTTGTGGCATTGTTTAGCTTACGCTTGTCTTCAGGTGTTCTATGATTCTGCCATGCTCTTCTAAGTTTGCGTTTTTCTGCGATTTTTTTAATTATGTGATCGGGGTAATCATTTTTGTTGATAAAGGTCTTGGTGGGGGTGGAAGGGCAGATGGCGTTAATTATGCTGGAGTTTAGGTATTCACTACTAGGTTTCCTAACGAAATCGTTAACAGCAGCACAACGGAAGTATAGCGCATAAGATCGCGAACTCCTAGCAATATACATAGCAGTCAAACGATTTAGACACGCTGTAGAAGGACGAAACTTTATTATATTCACCGATCACAAACCCCTGACGTATGCGTTCAATCAGAAATTAGACAAATGTTCACCGCGACAATTCCGTTACTTAGACTACATTGGACAGTTTACGACCGATACATAAAAGGACTGGACAACAATGTAGCCGACGCGCTATCCCGCATCGAAGCGATCGAAAAATCCATCGACCATCCGACCCTCGCCGCGGCGCAAGAGAACGACGCCGAATTACACAATATAATCAATTCCGACACAACCGCGCTGCGTCTCAAAAAGATACGCTTTCCCGACAAAGACGTAGCGTTATATTGCGACATCTCCGGCAAAAACGTACGACCCTTTGTTCCGAAACCCTTGCGGCGCAACGTATTCAACTCATTACACGGATTATCACACCCCGGGACACGCGCGACTCAAAACTTGGTGACGATACGCTTGTCTGACCATCTGTAAATAAAGATTGTCGCGATTGGACACGACAATGTATCCCATGTCAACGTTGCAAAGTAACCAGACACGTATCCTCACCAGTCGGCACGATCGAAACGGCAACAGGCCGTTTCCACACATTCACGTGGACATTATCGTGATACAGCATTCGCAAAGATATCGATATTGTCTAACGTGTATCGATCGATTTTCGCGATGGCCCGAAGCCATACCCATCGTCGACATGGAAGCGACGATCGTTGCTTCGGCCCTACTTAATACATGGATAGCCCGTTTTGGCATACCTCTACGAATAACGACCAACCAAGGACGCCAATTCGAATCAAAGCTTTTCGAGGAGCTATGCCGGTTGCTCGGCATTAAGCATTTGCGAACGTCGGCCTATCATCCTGCGTCCAACGGGATGGTAGAGCGACTGCTAAAACGACAACTAAAAGCAGCAATTAAATGCCACGATACGAGCAACTGGGTAGCAGTTTTACCAATCGTCCTGTTGGGCATCCGAACGGCTATAAAGGAGGACCTGAACGCAACGGCGGCCGAAATAATATACGGCACTGGCATACGACTTCCAGCGGAATTCTTTCTACGCGCAAAAAGCCAGGCAACGTCAGATTTTGTTAAACGTATCAAAGAACGCATTAACGACGTAAAACCACAACCAATAGCACGTCATGGTACACGTAGAGTCTTTGTGTTTCGCGAACTCGAAACAACACCGTACGTATTCCTGCGTAACGACACCGTTAAAGGCCCACTTCAACCGCCTTACGACGGACCGTATAAGATGATTGAACGTGGCAATAAAAATTTCAAAATCCTAATCAACCGAAAAAATACGACTGTCTCCATCGACCGACTAAAACCTGCATTCCCAGTACCCGACGAAATTCAACAAAAATTAGACGAAACCAAACCGAAACGCAAACACATCAAAGCATTGTATCCGAAGGGCATCGAGGGGAGAACACAAGAGGACCATATGTTACACGATCTGGCAGACTTGTCCGATTCCTAGACCGTTCCCAGGCTAGTTTAAAAAAAAAAAAAAAAAAAAAAAAAATAGGAAAGTTATCACTGGCGAGGGGGTACTGTGGCAATAGATACATTGTAAACCGTCGTCTCGGGCAACATCTAGGCGACGGGAAGTATAAACAAAACACTCGTGACAAAGACCGAACCCAACGATTAGCGGGCGGTCCACCGAGACGTCTTGGACAAGAGGCAATCGTATACGAAACAGAATTTTTCCGACCGTCACGCCGAACAGTCTAACGAACAGTTTATACCGAGCGACTCCAACGACTATAGATTGAATAAATTTTGTTGAGTTGAAACCGACTAATTCATTATTGCACCCATAACCACCTCGGAGGAAACTACATAGAGTTGAGTCCTATATGTAAACAGTGCTTTCTATAGTAATTTTCAAATTATTGGTTGTCGCCAAATTTGTTGACTCAACCTGTGACCTGTATATCAGAATGCTTAATTTAGATATGTAAAAGTTTGCAGAAAATGTTTCTCCGAACAACGGATATATTTATAGACATATTTTTCGAAGAAGATTAAGCCTTCATAATAGAAAATCTTTTAGAAAAAATTAAATTGTTGTAGATTTATTATCCGCGCAAAGACACGTGCGATATACTGAATATGAGAAATTAGCTATCGCTTAACAGTGTAAAAAGAGAAGAAGAACCCACACGATACCTCAACATACGTTCTAATAGAATTCTAATAGAAGTAAAAATTTGATTTAAAATTCAATGAATTTTAAACAGATAGAAAATCAGACGGTGATACTCGATGATTTGAATCTTTTCCGTAAAAAAAATTCCTCCGTCAATGTCAATTTCTTATGTGCAAAGGAAACGAATTTTTACTGCTTGCACGAATCTGGCTTCGAAGCTGGGAATTATCAAAGTTGTTCGTAGGGTGAGTATACACTACCCTGCATAAGCATTAGGACACTCCCAAATCATTGCAAGTAGATAAAATATACTTGAAATAAAGCTGTATAATATAATATTCGCCTCTGATCTTATCTCGGTTAACCATGTGCGATTAATCGATATTCATCAAAACAGTAGTTTATATTCATTAGTGTGAATAAAAAGCAAAACATAATTGAAGGTGAATGAAAATTACTTCCATGAAAACGGCTAAGTTTAGTGACTGTAAGCATACATACCTGCTCAAAGTTGAGATCCCAGAACGATTGGAGTATGCGTTTATTCAAACACATTCTATAAGTTTATATAGATTTTTCAAAGTGTCAGCAATATATTAGTAATAAATGTGGGACTTATTTGACACAAGCATATTCCTTGTTACAGTTTCAATTTTGGAGAACATTTAATACTAGTTACGACGAGAATTAAAGAGTTAACACGAGAGAAAGATATTTCTATCGTAACGTTGAAAATATAATAAATATATCAACGTTTTGTTTGAATTGCATCAAGTGTCCGAAAACTTGTGCATATAGTACTGTATATAACTAAAGTGGTATAACTAAAGTATATAATTTGATTAACGCATTGGATTCAAGTAGCGATCGGACAATCGCTCTTGCGTCCTTCATGTTTCCGTAGTCATGGACGCATGGGTTCATATTCTCCTAAATCTAGTGATCATCGGCAATTGGTCGACAGCACGTAACGGCACTAAATTGAGTTTTCTAAATAGGATTCTCCTAAGTAATGGTCTTGCTAAACGCCAGACCACACGCTTGAATAAAATAGAGAATAACGTCAGGATTGTTATAAATTCGAATTTTTAAGATATCAGTATTGAATGATCGCAACTTTAATACTGTTTACGTTCTGTCGAGAAAGACATATTGTTAGTAAATACTAAAAATTTAAATTTCATAGATGTAACCTACGTTGAATTTTCTACGGAAAATGACACTGTTTTCAAATTACTCCATATTAATAATAAAGCACGATTATACTTGCAGTTCCATAATTTTCCGCTGTCCAGAGTTGTAATTCCTTTTTGACTCGTTTATCTTTGTAGTCGGAATTATTATTTTGCCCTTTTACAAAATTACGTAAAAATACTCGAAAAATAAGACCATGAATAGAAGGATTGCATTATTCGCAGAAACAATGAATTGTCATTCTTCTTAAAGGGGTTACCGTTTATGGGATAGACAGAAATGTAAATTGGACGGAAGTATTTGTTTCCCCCTACCAAATTGTCGACGACGATAACTGTCGAAACAAAATCTCGTCACAACATTTCAGTGCGGTATTTACATTCGAAACGTTCCGAACTATAACGATGGCAGAAAGAAAACAGCGGTTGACAATGGACAAAAGATACGAAATCCTTCAGATGATAGAAAGAGGTGACACCTATAGATCCATAGCAAAAAAGTACGATATTTCGTCCACGTCCGTGTTGAGAATAAAAGCAAAAGAAAAAGAGATAAAAGAATATTTCGAGACCAAGTCAGCGGCTGCTTGCAGTTCCGCAAAATATGTAACAGTGCTGCGCCATGAGAATTTAGATAAACTTCTTTATCAGTGGTGCATACGATGTCAAACTAAGAATATACAACCAACAAGACAAGAGATAGAAGAAAAAGCTCAGGAATTTAATAAAAAATTGAACGGAAATCCTAATTTTAAAGGCAGTGCCCGTTGGGTGGAAAAATTTAAAGAACGTTGCGGTATCTCTAAAAGGGATATCACTAAAGATTTTCGATGCGCAAATACAGAATCAGCGTTTGAATTCAAATCGTGTGTTAAAAAAGTTGTGGATGATGAGGGGTATATAATGGAGAACATTTACACTGCCGCTCACACAGCACTGATGTGGAAAGTAGTACCTGAAAATACATCGATCTATCGCCGCGAAAATGAGACAGCAAGCGAAAATATGCGCCAAGATCACGTTACTATACTTCTTTGTGCAAACACTACTGGATTTCACAAGTTGCCGGTGCTAATAATCGGCAGAATTGTGGATCCGGAAAGTTTCAAATGTTTTAATATAAAAGCTCTGTCAATTATGTACAAAGCAAACTCCAATGCTTGGATGGACAATAACATTTTCAATGAATGGTTCGAAGAATGTTTCTTAAAATCAGTTAAAGAAAGACAATTGAATAACGGGCGCAGAGAGAAAACTCTGTTATTGCTAGATACCACTGGCTTCCATCACCATAGCGAAGTGCTTAATACAAAAGATGAATTCGTTAGAGTCATGAATTTCCCATTTAACGTTAATACAAACTTGCAACCAATGTATCGTGGAATACTCGATTGTTTCAAACGAAAGTACCGAAAAGAATTGCTGGAATCATTAATGCCATTACCTCTCTGGAATACGGAATTAGACGTGATAGACAGCCATAAGAAATTAACCATGTGGGATTGTTGCCGCATAGCACATGATGCTTGGAAAAATGTTACCGATACCATACTGATGAGAGCATGGCAGAGGCTTTTGGATTATGGAGGCATACTGCATAGGGATTGCAGGGATAGTGCAAACGAGGATGTAAATGAAGCACTTGCTTTGCTGCATAGATTACCAGGATGCGAAGGCTGCAGCGAACCCTATGTGTCTAACTGGTTTGTTTTTGGAAAAATAGATGATTTATTAATGACGTTATGTGGCGACGAAGTTCTTCGGGATTTTGAAAACAATACTCTGGATGAAGTGAACACAGGTACTGTGCACGATGAAGAAGTGCCTTCTCATTCGTAGCTCTCAAAAAGAGCTTGCATGGTTTCAGCACAAAATGAAAGTAACTCGGAGGAATTGTTTACATTAAAACGCATATATTAAAAAATGTATTAAGAAATACAATATGATTTAGCGACAAAAAGGGTGTGGGATGCGTACGATTTTATGTAGCGTTTAATTGTTTGTTTGTACCATTTGGTTTGAAATATATTACAGAACAGAAAAAGCTGTTGTTCTATTCTCAAACACATCTATCATTATTAGATTCGATAATCAAGGTTCTACTGTATATGTAAGATGAGGAAAGACGCAAAATGGTATTCTTGTATTTAGGTTCTCTTTGACTTTTATACTTTCAATTTGACAAATTAGAGTTAAAGTAACTGTTCGATTAAATCTTTATAGGAAATACAGAAATGGATCGATTAATGTATAAAACATATATATGGTCCTACAAAAAAATGATGATAACCTTAAAATCTTATTTAATAAATGACTTTTCCATTTAAAATCGATCACAGATTGCGGAATGACGTAAACGCATTCGTGCGGCTTGCCGCCATCTTAGAAACTAGCCAGCACTATCAAGTATTGGACGTATTCATCGTCCATTGTGACATGCTCGTACCTTGGCCATGTGCTATGCCGATCACATGCTCCCATGAGCATGGAGTTGAGATAAGCTCACACAGCGCGCTTAGTCCCTTATCCTTGCTACCGATTGTGCTACTAACTTCTATGCAGTTCCCAGGAGCACGTGGGATGCTGTTCACCCGCCGATGTCCCTCGGAGAGACATATAGCCTGCGCCTGGCAACCCCCGTATCTGCACGGAGGAATAAAGCCTGCAGTTGGCATCCTCCCGAGCCATTTAGCCAGCATTTAGTTATAAATCACTACCCCCGCGAGTCCAACACCAAATGGTACCAATCGAAGTCATTGGTAGAACTATCGGAGTGGCTCAATGGCCACGTCGCTACCAGCTGGAGTCCTTGTAGCCACCGTTATTTGACAGGACCAGATGGCACACACGTAAGCGAGACCCGACAGGCACCGGCCTCGGTCGATGCCGATGACCTCGGTCCTGGGTCTTATCGCGACGGTCGCATCCTGGCTCAAGTCCGTAGGTTCGGCATTACCCAAAGGACTCGCATAAGCGGGCTACAACCCCGACACGCGATTCTGCACTCCCGACGGTTCTCCCTGCAGAGAGCCAGCATCAACAGAGATCAAATGCTATTGGCAAAAACCGCACCTGTAAAAATTGGCAGAACTATAAAGTTTACCAAAGTGCAAAACGTAATTCTTCCGCGACAGAACAAAGGGATAGTTAATTTGCCAAAGAACTGCATCATTTTTCAAGATATTCTATCAAGAACCAAAGAAAAACAAAGTAATATTCAAATATCAAGACACACAGCGCCAATAAAAGCTGTTAGGATTGTCAATATATCAACTTTCATTGAATTCTTTAATAGCAGGAAGAGATTCGACTGGCGAATTTTTACTATATGCCATCACAAACACAACATTAGGAGCATGCAACCAAGTCACCAGGGCTTATCTATCTTAGCCTAATCGAGCCCATAGCGTTTTGTGGCATAAGATGGGATTCGGGCGAATAACTGCTTTTAAGATAAATGAAGCCGCTCAATGCAATGCAGAAAGTGGATATTTAGTAAAGCGAATCATTGAAGGAATTAAAATACGAATTAAAATACATATTAACTAAAATAAAGAGAACATTGAGAAATGGAGCAAGAGGAACGGGGTTATATCTAATGCCGAGATACTCAATGTTATTTCCTATATGATAAATGACAAAACTGTTGTATATCGTATACGTATCGTATACAAAATCGTATACAATCAATGTATAGTATGCATATAATACAATGTAACCGAATACAATAAATAAGAAAATAACAGTTAGATATAAAGCAAAAATTTATGTAGAAATGTTAGGTACTTCAAAGGAAAAAGGTCTTTTATCCAAAGTGAATTCAAATTTTGAACAAAATTATGAATTCATATGATGAATGTTACATATGATGAAGGATTTATAAATTCTATATTAGATGATGCTATGCAATTCTGACGAAAATGCCTTTTTTATCATTTAAAAAATGTAACATAATGATTGTATATGTATATGTATAACGTAGTAAGTTTTTATAATTACTAGTTGTAAATTTATTAAAGCACAAGCAGTTGAAATTGCGTCATCACTACATGGCAACATATTATGATCTATTCCAGTATATAGTTTTAAAAATTAAAATTCTCTTAATCGTTGAATAAGTCGAACCTGTAGGTAAATAACGTTGAGTTTGGTTGCTTTCGATACATTTAAATCAGTATTAGATCTTAACTAAATACGTTTCATTTCCTCGAGTACAATATACTAATGCGCTCTATACCATAGGATGCGAGGCAAAATCCGCTTTAACTGATGACTTTACCGACCGCCTATGCGAATTTCTGTGGCGGCAATATTGCAAAGCGTATATTGTAACAAATTTTTGAATGATTCCACTTTTTTTCTAAACTTAATGGCTATATTATGCCAAGCCTCAAGAATGTTTGTTATCTAAGAGATGATTAAAGGACTTTGAAAATGAAAATGTATTGAAGAATATATTGTAGAAATAATAATGTTCCCACCTGTATATATTTGCGATGTATTTTATTCATAGTTACACACATCTCAAGCACCACGCACGATTTGATCTACTTTGAAACTTCAAATAATTCAAATTTGTTAATATTAAATATATCAAACTTGTGAAAGAGTTGCCGGGGACCAAAAAGCACAAAGTTAAATCACAATTAAATATTCGTACACTGGCATGGCACATGTGATATTGGTATCCCGTTTTGACGTGTTTAGTGTTTGACTCGTTGTGGATACGTGTCCGTTGCTCTTTGTGGTACGTGATATGCTAACAATTAAATTGATACCATCCCGTGTTGGGGATGAGATATTGAATTTTTACTGTTAAATACGTTTATTAATAGTAAACTCCACTGCTTGAAGAATTAACAATTTGTTCTCACTATACGATTCGCGATATTTGAAGTCCTATTAGGAACCTGTCGAGAAGAGAAGATGATGTGTTCGCGGCAAAGTAGTTTACAAGAGCGAGTCTAGAAGTTTTTGAAAGTAATCTCACACCCCTCGTATTTCGCTCTAGCGTACCTTCCCTGGGGTTGAGAGTACGGATATACCTGAGGAATGTTTTCGCAGTCGCGTAGGATTTTCCTACAGA
>JACXIV010000902.1:0-12821 GCA_014737475.1 Bombus confusus
CGTGTGTAGTATGCATATTTAGTGTAATTATTATTTATGTAATGCGTATTTAGTTTCTACATGCTTAGTGTGCATATGGGATATGTGTTTTTATATGTGTTTTTAGCGCATGTGTAGTATGTGTTTATTGTACAAATTGTATACAGTTTGTGTATCTAGTACATGCGTTTATTGTGTGTTATAGTGTGCGTCCATGGACGATCAAGGTCAAGAAATGATAAGGTAACGAGGAGATAATAACAGCTTTTAAACAAATTAAACATACACACGCAATAAACATACACATGTATACGAGACACATGCGCACTACCCACGCATTAATCGCACACATACTATATATATTAAACAGACAGACACTACACATACACGACACATAATATTCAAATCTGACTCTGCAACTTCGTCGTGGTGTATCTTGACTTATTCCAATGCCGATAGCATATTTTACATTTCAAATGTCAATAAAGGGCAACAAGAATGTATGACAACCTTTATAAAGGCGAGACTTTCTTTTACAAAGTTATCTTAAAACGAATCTTGAAGGAAATTTTTCAAACTCCACAGAGTCATTTAAATTTGTGAAATCTTCGCAAAGAAAAAGTATCTTCAGTTCCCCCGTCGTTACATGATGTGAAGATATCTCTAAGAAAAATGAACACAAGATTGTAAAGGAAAAAGCTTCGCGTTTTAAAATGAGCCCAAGTAAATTGTTATCCAACTTTTTTCACAAAATTATATTAGTTTTAATATCGACAATTTTTCATCCAAAATGTAATCAGCCTTTAACTTTGTATGCTATTGTATTATCACACCTCACATATTTTTCTGCATGAGAAATCATACTTCATAACGACAATATTAATCTCATGATAAATAAAACAAATGTGCCACTTGCGGTGTTATAGAATTAACACTAAACCTACCACGGCGGTCATTTTAACCGCTTTCAAATTTCTACTCAAATTTAACCATATTTAAACGTTATCATATCGCTTCATATTTTGTGACTTTCCATAAAACATGCATACAATATATTTTTCGATATTTATTTCTAGTTTGCTTTTTTCTTTTCCAAGAAAAATTTGTAGTTTGCCTTGTCTACCGTGGGCGGTTAATTTGACCGCTCGATAAAATATTCTATTTACTCTTAAAATAAATACACATGTAACCTTATCATAAACCATAATCTATCCCTCGATTATGATGGCCACTCAGGCCCATATAACGATTCTAAAGAACTGCCATAAAATGTAGCTATTTTCACAGTAAATTGTTACAAACATTTTACAAGTCGTGAAGTTTCTTAGGCTTATTGTTTACTCCGATAAAACACGAGAAAAGCGGATTTTTTCCATGTTCAACAGTCAATTCTACCCTCGGACAACCGTTGGTGGAGAACCGCCAGTACCCATCAATATTTTCATATAAACATCGCCGTCAGAGACTACATTCTTACTTGCTATCTTCCATTCGACCAGAATACATCCCAGTTTGTTAGTGAAACAGTCGACATCCAAACTTGTTTTCTCTAAAACTCAGACAAAAGGTATTTCAGAGCGTTTTATGTAAAGTAAATCTAAAAGAAAAAGTAAAGCATATAAAAGTTGACAATAATTTTGTATTCTGTGCATAGTGTTCTTCTGTGATAAATATTTACCCTAAAAATGTCAACTTAAAAAAAAAAAAATTATTAAAAAAAATAAAAGACATAGCAGAAGACTTTTCAGTGTACGATGAACAAAAGAAATTTCAGCAACTAAAAACAGCATGGAAACACATGAAAAGTTATTTATAACAGAATCAGAGTTAGACAGCAATAATGAAGAGGAGAATATTATAAATGAGCGTCAATAGCAAGTATACAATAAATGGATTTTCCTACTTGGAAAAGGATGAGAGAAAAGCTGATGGAACCATTCACAGGATGTGGAATGAACCTAACAACAGATAATTTTTTTTACGAGTGTATCACTGGCCACAAAGCGACTCGCAAAAAAAAACTAGAGTTGTTGGAACAATCCGTAAAAATAAACGGGAATTGCCAAAGATAGCCAAGGATCGAAAGGACAAAATGACTCTGTTTTCAAGCAAATTTTATATTTCAAATCAAATTTCTTTTACAGTGTATAAATGCAAACCAACAAAAATAGTGTTTGTGCTAAGTTCCATGCATAAAGCAATAGAAATTGAAAAAAGCAACAGACGGGAAACGATTAGATTTTATAATGATACAAAATTTGAATGCAAATACAGCGTGAAGTCAAAATCTTTTAGGTGACCCCTTCAGGTATTGTTCAACATTATAGACCTAGCTGGAATAAATGCCTGGTTTTTGTATAAACAAACAGGTGAAAATATTTCAAGGCAGGAATTTTTATTCCAATTAGCTACAGAGCTCGCTGTTGAGTATACAGAATAGCGGGAAGAAAACCATACAATAAAACTATCAACAAGTTCAGATTCATTACCACAAAAAACTTGTCTAGTAAGAAATTGTAAAGGTTACAAAACTACGAAAATCTGTTCAACATGAGGGAAATATGTATGCGACAAATGTACATTTGATAAGAAGATAATCTGTAAAAAATGCAGCGAAGTTGAATAAGATATCTATATAAATAAAAGTAATTTTATTTAAGTTTATAATTAAAATTAAATAAAAGTAAATTTGAACGAAATTTCCTGACAGGTTATCATCATAAATTAACCATTATCTAAGTTAAATTATAAAAATTTTTTAAATCAGCGGTCGTTTTGACCGCGCCTGGTAGGATTAGGAGTACACGAAGTGTCGGTAGGTTTAGTGTTAACCAGTCGGTAAAAATACTAATTCTCAACTAGGTAATGCGGTACCTACGGAGGAGCTATGGTATCGGGATAAGATCTTACATGATACAATCTGATTCAAATCAATAAATGCTAATAAACTAGGGCAAATGAGTGCTAGTGGGTCCGGTCAAATATATTCAGGAGAACAATTATCGAATGGGCCCAAGTTAATTAAGATCGATTGGACTAAGTCACATGAGATAATGTGTTTAAGAAATGGGTCTGTGCCACTGATATCTCAACTTCGCGAATAGTATTTGGAATGGACCCGGCTACTTATCAAAACAATAATAGTGAAATTAATGAATGGAAAGTTCAAATAAATAAGAAAACACTTAGAAAAGAGGAGAGAAAAGAAATCGAAGAATATCAACGCCAACCCAAAAGGGACAGCGGAGAAATGAAAAATCAGCAAAGAATCCGTAATAGACCGGAGGAAATATTTGTTAAGGTCGAAAGTAGAAAAGAATGGCTCGAAACCTACAGAGAGCTTATGAGAGCTAAGGAAGCTCTCAAAGAAACGACTGGTGTTAGGAAGACAAGGGTCAGGGTCAAAAGCAAAAACGTCAGGGTCAAAAGCAAAAACGTCAGCGAGTGAGATTTTAGAGAAAATAAAAACGGTTACAGAAAACCGAGTACAACTAATACCACTACAAACTATGGTGTCGTTGGAAGTTAAAAAGATCAATCTACTAACGAGCAAGGAAGAGCTCAGAAACAACATTTGTAGAGACTTAAGCATAAGTAATACGAACTATATTGACGTCAAGACTGCCAATAAACCCGTGGGGAACACAACAGGCCATAGTTGTTATCCCCGCATCAATTGTTTTTGCCGATTATAACAATTTAAAAATCAGGACGGGGTTGACAATAGCAAGTATAAAAATCTTGCCAAAAATCAATAGATGTTTTAGGTACCATAAAATAGGACAAACCACAAATCGGTCCAGAGAAGCTAACTCTGGAAAGGAACTTTGTAGGAAATGTGGAGCTAGGGATCACAATATGGCGAACTGCATTAACGAACCGTGCTGCACCATGCGCATCGCTCATGGTTTAGCAAATAAAAGACATGTCACTGGTTCATTGGCGTGCCCTATATACAGAAGAGCGATGAAGGAGAGAAATAGTAGATTAAAAAGATATAGATCTTGCAGATAAATTTAAATCGCTGCAAATTGGCACAGGATTTAATGTACCAATACGCCTGCGAAGTCAGAACAGATATCATTATCATCTCAGAACCAAAGAAACAACAGACGTTCTGATATAACAACATAAAAAGTGATGCATCCATATAGGTTACATTATTTAATGGCGCACATCCATGTGAAGATACTATAATACAAGATGATATGGTGGTAATAAGAATAGGGGATATTTACTGCTTGAGTGGATATTGTTCCCCTAACATCAACAAAGATAGTTACTATAAATATGTTGACAAATTAGAAAGCTTAACGAAAAGGATATGTAAAAAAACAAAGTAAAATAATTATTGCTGACTATTATAATGCTAAATCGGCAGCATGGGGCAAAGATAAATTCGACAAAAAGGGTAGAACGGAGGCTTTGGTGAAAAATGGCATTGCACCCATAAAAGTCAACAGAAAATATATCTTTGTTAGGGACAATAGTAATAGCTATCTTGAAATAATGAGCGTAAATAATAACCTAGCTAGGCTTTATAAATGGACAAAGATCCCACAAATTTTTAATTTAAATTTAACAGAAAAAGAGGTCATTATAAATTTTCAACGAATATTTTTAATTTATTAATAAATTTGACGAAATAAAAAATAATCTAATAATGAATTTTAAAACTTATGGAACAAACCATGGGGAATTTCTCCAAAATATTATAGAAAAAACGTGTGAAACCGAATTAAAAAAAAGTCTTCCCACCAAGGGGTAAGAAGAACAAAAATTATTGGTGGGATGAGGATATAACTTCACTTAGAGAAATAGTAAATAAAAGTAAAAGGCCTGTATTAAACTAGCCAGCAATGCGGAGGATCTTACCAAGTATATAAGCAGGAAAAAAAGGATCTGAAAATATTAATTCAGAAAAACAAAGAACAAACATGGAAGAAATGCTTTGCAACCTTAGAATGGAATCCATAGGGTAAACCCTATAAAAGCATCATAAATAAACTAAAAAACAAAAAACCAATAGATAACTTGAACTCAAATAAAATTAGTAGCATTATAGATACACTTTTTACCACAAAAACAAACATAACTGCTGAAGAAGAGAAACAGGGTGGCAGATACAAGGTAGTAACAGATGACAATGTATGTATTACCATCCAAATGGATAAGTTAACGAATATCATCGGACGATTAAATTCTAAAAAGGCAGCTGACATGGATGGGATCCCTGGAAGAATAATTAAATTATTATTTGAGCGTGAAGCTCACAACATACTATAAGCATGAATACTATATACAAAATAGGTAAAATATCTAAAAAATGGAAAATTGCCAGAGTAGTATTGCTGGCAAAACCAGGAGAGGATCCCCTCCTTCTTACATTCTTTTGGCCAATAAGTATCCTATCTGCGATAAGCAAGATATGGGGGAACACTTTTACATCCTCCATCGAGAAATATCTGGGGCAGGACTCATAACTCACAAAAACCAATTTGGTTTCTGCAGAGGCAGGAACATGGTCGATACCATGTATCGATACCATGTGTCGATACCATGTATCGATACCATCATACAGGTTGGCAAATTTGCAGATTTCTGCAAAAAGAAAAATTTAGTATGCATCCTGATGCCTGTTGACATTAAAAATACTTTCAACACCCTTTAGATGGGAGACAATAATTAGGGAAGCCAGGCAAAGAAAACTTCCAGGAAACTTATTGACATTATTATATGATTACCTGAAGGACAGGGAGATTATAATTAAAAGCATTAATGGAACATTTAAAAGTAATGTCTACGCAGGAATCCCACAGGGTTCTGTAATGGGACCTTTATTATGAAACATAGTGCACGATGGACTTATCAATAAATTTGATAATATAAAATAATTTAAAAACTGTAGGCTTTGCAGATGATTTGGCAATTCCAATGGGTTCAATAAAGAAGAAAACATAGAAAATAAACTAGATATAAACATAAACAAGATTATGACGGTGTAATAACGCTAGATTCCAAATTGCAGAAGAGAAAACAGAGATTATTCTATTGACTGGTATGCGAATACCTAAGATAATAAATATAACTATTATAAATATACTAATTACTAGAAATATCACTATTAAATACTTGGGAGTAACAATTGACAATACCAAAAAGTACATTGCGCATCTGGAAACAGTATGAGGTAGAGCTGATGTGTTAGTCAAAGTGCTGAGAGGACTGCTTTCCAACATAAATGACCCCACTAACCTAGTTAGAAGATTTTACTACAATGTCTGAGAATCGGTGGTGCTATATGCATCTCCTACATGGGCTAAGGTTGTAAAAATGAATAAAAATAAAAAAATATTTAAAAGGGCACAAAGATCGGCTCTAATAAGGACATCAATAGCTTATAGGACTGTCTCCCACACAGCTGTCTATGTTAACAGGCAACAAGCAAATATACATTAAAGTACAGCTGCGAGGAAAAATATATGAGGTCAAAAAAAGACACATATTAAACACAGTAGGAAACATAACAGGTACGGTACAAAATTTACTCAAAGAGGAGATAGAACAATTGGAAGAAACAGCAATAAAGGATTACAGGAAGTAATGAATGCTGTATAAGAAAAATAATTGGACAAGAAAATTGATAGACAACATAGATATCTTTATAAAGAATAAAAAATTTATTGATCATTACACAATGCAAATGCTTACCGGATACGGTATCTTTAACAAATATAAAATGAGAATAAATAAAGAAAGCAATAACCAATGCTGGGATTGCAACAAATAGCTCGATGATGTTGAATAAGTATTGTTTAAATGTCCAAGATGGACCTCCCAACATATAGCCCTTGAAAACCATGCCAATGAAACTTTAAGCGCCAAGAATATAATTACCTTAGGTACAGTAGACGATGATATATGGAATCACTTCCAAGTATTTTGTGGCTTCATAATGAAGGTTAGGCAATCCAATGAAACAGAGTATGAACTTTCTATAAGGCGTAGACTCAGGGCATAACCCATAAAAGCTATTTTAACCAACAAGTGAGAAAATTAATTATCTGTTATCTACTTTTATTTATTCTGTTCTGTCCATCTATTTAATTAACTATTGTAATTATTTATTTAATTATCTTTTTATTTATCCGTTATTAATTTATTTACTTATAATTTGAATTATTCATTAAAATACCGCTTTACTTGTTAAAGTTATGTTATTTATTTACTGTTATTTATTTACTTAGGATTTATATACATTTACTTATAATTACTTAGTGGATGAAACAGTAATACAGATTGATATATTCCATAACTTAACCTATACACAATGGAATGGTAGTACCGTTGTGATAAATTGAAAGTTTAGTAAACTAAATACTGTTCATGAACATTGCACTCACGCGTGATCGGCGATGACCACTTAGAAATCAAGTAACCACTTAATTGATATATGAAAGTTTAATTGTAAATATTATATTGTTTTAACTAGATATGGAGCTAGCACGTGGTGTTATAGAATGCCACTAGTTATATTGAGAGCACTGAATATGGCGTAATACCAATATGACTAGTTTCTAACCAATCACAGCAATATTGTTACCAGTAAGTATTTATTTATTAATTATTAATTCATGCTGCTTTATCTAGTAGTTAACATCTAAACAAATGTCGCTAATTTAGATATATCTTTACACTACTAGAAATCATTCAATTAATAATTACTCTTTTCCAGGGTGTTTTCATTTATAGGTACTTTAACATTCGTACAAACGTCATAATTTACATATGTTACATATTGCCAGCAACTTAGATACTTTATATAGATAATTTAAATTATATAATATAAAAATCAAAATATAACAAAATAATACATATTAACATTATACGGAATATAAATATAAATATGTACATTAAAATAAACTTATATTATTTAATATAAAAGCATATAAGCATTGGAATAACTATATATATACAGGGATAATTAGTGTTACGATCTAGTTTTGATCTTTGGTGTTTGTAACCGTTGTGTTACTCTAGATGTCGAATCTTAGATTTCTCGAATTATACTTAAATCAAAACGGTAGTTGCTGCCACCAGAAATTTAATACTTGTCGCGCCCTTTTAAAGCGCGGCACTATTTTGAATTTCCAAACTGTTGTATTCTTGATATTTTAATTCGTTAATATGACCGTAGGAGTAACGTTAACTAGCATATCAATGCGACTGGTAAATAAACTCCACGTTTCGGCTGACACGCCATGGTACTACACGGGTATCTTCTCGGAATGAATAAATAATTTCAATATCCTTTTAATTGGTAATTTATTCCATTTATTTAGTTGTATATTTAACAAACTTCTGATATTAACTATCTGTGTGGTTTATAAAATAAGGATGATTGTTGTGATCGTAAACTATTGGCGATGCAGCGCTAGATCGCGTTCGGGTATAGATCAGTTTGATGGTGAAAACTAATTTCTGCTTACTCTGTAGTTAATCCTAATTCTTTTCAACTTTTCTCTTTCCCTCTTTTGATTTCGGCAGTTAACAAACGTAAACCAACATTCTGCGCGTTTCTTACTGTTATGGCCTTTGCTTTCAAAATTCCTTCTTGCTTTGGGCTTCTAACATGAACAAAGATTGTTTGTAACAATAATACTCTCTGTGGCAACCTATGTGGCTTTGCAAGTCTTGCCCAAAGACGAGCAGATATTTCTGCTAACAGTGGGAGGAGAAGTGCGAAAACACGTAGGCGTCTTTAATTGTTGAAGGTGCCGTAATCAGCGCGGCTTTCTTTTAACTGCGTTAGGTCACAGGTTAGAACAGCGAACTGTCGTTTTAAATATTTAATGTTCTCAAAGAAAACCCGATTAAATATACAATGATAATTCTTGATTGTTGACAATAATAGCCAATGAATAACTTTATTTGAGTAGTACATGTGGTCCGAAATTGAAGAAGAGAATGTTACGATGTCTAGATTCTCACCTTGTTTATATGTATATAGTCGGTCGCACTCTTGGAATATCGTACTAAGTTAATATAATTGTTTGAAGACTGACTGCATGATTCGTTAACAATTAATATGTGACGGATCAAGGAGCTTACGGTCGCCAACGGTCGAGGACAACAACGACGGCGGCACGCCTCCCTGGCGACGCAGCTATTTATCGCCATCACCAGAAGGTCACGGCGACGACGACACTCTCGCTAGACGCCCTCTGTGTCTAAGACAAGGACTACCTGGCATAGCCTTATTGACGAGTCCGCCAGTAGTCCCGGGACGAAACGAGAATCTCTTCTTCTCTAGGAATCGGAACATTGAACAACGAAGGAATCAACCAATCCTCATTTCAAATAAATGTTTGGTTTTACTTCTTGATGTTACTCGAAAAAGGGGACTAAACAAAAAAACTGTCTGTTCTGTTAAATGGCTTCGTTTATTTATACTAAAATTATCATGGGGTAATTGTTACGTGACGGTTTATTCCATGAATACGCGGAGTTTTCGGCACGTAATTGTTTCCGTGAACGCTGCAATTGTTCGTTTCTGCTGGTGTCCCTCCAAAAGTGTTTAGTGTTTCTTCTCTCCGCTGATATAGTTTTCGTGGAAATGTTATTGAAGTTTTCCTTTTTTAGAAGTCCTTGCTGTTGCAGTTTTTCTGCTAATGATGAGTCGTATTTTCTTTGACTCTAGGTTACCTTTTGCTGATGCCGATATTTGATCCTTTAGCGCGTGACAGTTGCTTGTGTCTGCTGATCCTATGTGAGAAGGTCATAGTCCCTCAACTTTCGTTGCCTGCTTATCGTACTGTATATTGTTATGGACAAACAGTAATAGAATAGACAAAACATCCTGCATGGCACAGCCATCATAACATGCCACACACAATAGCCAAATAGAAACAGGACAGGCACGTCTAGCAGGGACTCGACGATAATTCCTCCAGAGGAACCCAACCTAAGTATAAAACCCTTCCCAAATCAGCACACAACACACTTTTGTTATAACACTTTGAACCGTTACTCTGTTAAATTCATATAATAAATTTTATTATCATATCTAAAGTCCTAATTTTTCACCTTACTTGCGAAACGTTCGAACTAAGTTCACCGGCGATTTGTTAATTCCGCGATCCCTTGTGTTTTCTACGTGACACGCGCAAGGCGGTTGCGTATCAGCGAACGTCTCATTGTTCCTTGTTTCGATTTCGATATTCTTAGGTCAGATTTTAATTTTGTTCAATAATATTGTTGTGTATTTGTTTGTTGATTTACTGCGATATTAAAGTATTCGTACCCGCCGTATACTTTATTTCCTTTAAGCTTTCTGTTCCTAATTCAATTTGTCGAGAGTTGTGGCTCGCTCTATTCGCGAGTTACGACATATTCCTTTTTCTGTCCCACGTTACGGTTCGAGTTCGCCGTCGACAGCCGACGCGTGCAGACGTGTGTCAGGTGCCCAGTGTAGTTTTCAACAAGAGACGACCTCCTCTCGAAAGTAAACTGACTCAAGTGCAACGCAGAGTTTTCTAAACCTCCTCGAGGATAGCCAGCCACTTCCATTCTCCAAATTCAGCCTCTCGACTAGTTTCTTCAACTGAATTAACTAGCTCGAAGATGGCCCGTATACCTCCACCATGGCAAATGGACAACCTGCTCCACATAGATAATCACGCAAACAAGAGCAAAAAACGAAAACTAGATACAAATCTCAAAAGTACAAACGCAAATCAGAACACGTCTCCAACAAACCACGTCACCACCTACAATAGATTCGAAATTCTAGCATCCACACATGATTCTATTGACGCAACAGAAAATCCAGCTAACCAACTGTTACGTCGCGGAACATCATGACGCGCCGTCCCTCGTTGAAGGGGGTCGTTTGGCGACGACCGCTCTTGACCTCAACAAACATTGGACCCAAGGAGTGCCATAAATCTGTCATCGGCAAATTAGGACCGTTAGACCCACACATGTCATCGGACCTAAGAAGAGTCCTAAAACACTTCCTTGGGACCATTGTTCATATCTGGAAATCCCGGGGAAAGCGGATATTTTTTTAACGCACAAGGCCACCCAGGATTCACACACAAGAGGAGACTTCCTCCCCCTACCGCCGAACAGGAGACTCATATCAACCAATCATTATCATGAACTTTAGCCCCGCTTGGCCTAACAAATGTTACAATCCGCAAATCCGCTTTCCCCGTGCTCATGACACGCCCCACACGAACTTTCCTCCGTCCGAACACGGAGACGGAAAGTCAGTCTTCAACGGTTCATCGAAGTCAAGCAGTCAATCTACATACGCAATTATCTTTACGCGACAACGACGGTTGTATCGCAAGACTACAAATACCTTATATCTTAAGTGGACAATTTATTATTCAATAAACAGTATACCAGCTGTTACCTCAGTGGTATATTCATTTTAACCACCTCTATTTTCCTAATCGAAATAGGGGATCGGCCAAGTTCGCGGCGTCGATCATTCGATCGTAACGGGAATTTACGCCTCCCGTTGGCGCGATTACTCGCGATCGCGTCTCCCCGCGACACGGCTGAACACCAACAAACGCAAAAAGTACCTCCCTCCTCCTCCACCAATCTTTATCGACAACGTAATAGACATCCAAACCATGATCAAATCAATCGAGAAAGACATTAAAAAAGAAGACTACCAACTCAAAATTAAAAACAATCAGGGTAAAATCCTGCCGACTAACCCGGAGTCATACAGAAAACTAACAAAGTCGCTCAAATCCCTGAAAGCCAACTTCCACACATACCAACTAAAACGAGAAAGACCTTTTCGTGTGGTACTACGCAACATTCACCACTCTGCCAACCTGGAAGAACTGAAACTTGAACTTGAAATTCATAACCACGAAGCCACCAACATCATCAACATAAGACACAGAATCACAAAAAGCCCACTATCCCTATTCTTCATAGATCTAAAACAAAAACCAAACAACAAAGAAATCTACAAAATCAATCGTCTTATGAATTCTGTAGTTAAGTTCGAACCACCTTTCGCAAAAAAAGAGATAGTACAGTCTAAAAGGTGCCAAAGGTACGGGCACACGCAAAAATACTGCAATCATAACTACCGCTGTGTTAAATGCGCAGGACTTCATCCCACAGTCCAATGCACCAAATCCCAGACAATCGTGCGAAGTGCATCCACTGCCAAGGAGAACATTCCGCGAACTACAAAGGTTGCTCAGCCTACAAGATCCTGTACACAAACAAATACCCCAATCCCAGAGTTAAAGCCCCCAGCAACTACTTACCCAGCCCGCAAAGACTCACTACACCTTCAATCTCCTACGCACAGGTAGTTCAAGGCAACCAAAATAGACCGACAATTCACAACGAACACCCACAAAATACTGTACCCAGTCCACAAAACACGAACAACCTCGACAGGATAGAAAAATTAATCGAACAACAATCTGAGCAATTCTAAAATCTGCTGTCACTGCTCACACTCCTCGTGAACAAACTAATAAGCCCCGACGCAAAATAAAACAGACACGCATAGCTGTTTGGAACGTCAACGGTCTAGCTCAGCACAAACTTGAGCTAGAGCTCTTCTTAAAACACCAACAAATCGACGTTATGCTCATACCCGAAACCCACTTCATCGACAAAAACTTCATAAAAATAAGTGGATATAACTTCTACCACACCCAGCATCCCAGCGGAAAGGCCCATGGCGGCACCGGAATCTTTATAAAAACCAGCATAAAACACTACGAACTTCCATCATACCAGAAGGACCACCTCCAAGCCACAAACGTAGTGATAGAAGACAGGCAGGGCCCAAT
>JACXIV010000840.1:0-12735 GCA_014737475.1 Bombus confusus
GTATTTTGAAAAATAATTTTATGAAATTAATTTTAGGATGACATTCTAATGTTATAAATTAACTAATTTTTCAAATTAATTTAATTTTTTGATTTAATTCAATTGAAGAAGTTTTTATATGATGTTCTTTCTATTATAATTGGTATAAATCTATGATTTATACCACAAATTTCTGAACATTGACCAAAATATAATCCTGATCGAATACAAAATAAATTTAATTGATTAATTCGTCCAGGAACTGCATCAACTTTAATTCCTAATGATGGAATAGTTCATGAATGAATTACATCTAATGAAGAAATAATTATTCGTATAGAAATTTTAAATGGAATAATTAATCGATTATCTGTTTCTAATAAACGAAATTGATTTTTTGATTCATAATTAAGTATATAAGATTCAAATTCAATATTATTAAATTCTGGGCATTCATAAGATCAATATCATTGATGTCCAATAGCTTTAATAGTAAAATAAGGATTTAAAATTTCATCAATATAATATACAATTTTTAAAGATGGAAAACAAATAATTATTAAAATAATTATTGGAATTATAGTTCAAATAATTTCAATATTATGATTTTTTAATAAAGTTAAATTTAAAAATTTATTATGTATAAAATCAAAAATAAAAAATGTTGTTAATGTAATAATAATAATAATTATTATTATTGTTAAATTATGAAATGAAATAAGATTATCAGAATAGAAAGAATTTGAATCTTGAAGTATAAATATATTTCATGTAGAAATTTTTAATAAAAGATAAATCTTTATATTTGAATTTTAAGATCAATGCACTATTCTGCCATATTAAATTATATTTAATAAATATATATATATATAAATTATTTATTAAAAATATTTTTAATATTGTTAATAACTAATAAAGGAATTTCTGTAAATGAATGCTCAATAGGGGGATAATTATTTAATCATTCAAGAGATGATTGATGAAATTTAAATAAAATTATACGTTTCGAAATTAATCTTTCAAAAATAATGAAAATAAGAAATAATATTCTATTTATAGAAATTGTAGCTCCAATTGAAGAAATTAAATTTCAACAATAATATGAATCTGGATAATCAGAATAACGTCGAGGTATAGCTATTAATCCTAAAAAATGTTGAGGGAAAAAAGTTATATTTACTCCAATAAATATTATTAAAAATTGAATTTTTAATCATTTTTGATTTATTAATAAACCAGAAATTAATGGAAATCAATGAATTAATCTTGTAATAATTGCAAAAACTGCACCTATAGATAAAACATAATGAAAATGTCCTACTACATAATATGTATCATGAAGAATAATATCAATTGATGAATTTGATAATATTACACCTGTTAATCCTCCAATTGTAAATATTATAATAAATCCAATTGATCAAGTAAATGTAATATTAAAATTTGTTTTTGATCCATGATAAGTAGCTAATCAACTAAAAACTTTAATACCTGTTGGTACAGCAATAATTATTGTTGCAGATGTAAAATAAGCTCGAGTATCAACATCTAATCCAACAGTAAATATATGATGAGCTCAAACAATAAAACCTAAAAATCCAATTCCTATTATTGCGTAAATTATTCTTAAATTTCCAAAAGTTTCTTTTTTTCCTCTTTCATTTATAATAATTTGAGAGATTAATCCAAATCCTGGAAGAATTAAAATATAAACTTCAAGATGTCCAAAAGGTCAGAATAAATGTTGATAAAGAATTGGATCTCCACCTCCTATTGGATCAAAAAAAGAAGTATTAAAATTTCGATCAAATAAAAGTATAGTAATAGCTCCTGCTAATACTGGTAATGATAAAATTAATAAAATTACTGTAATACATACAGATCATGAAAATAAATTAATTTGATCATAATTTAATGAAAAATTTTTTATTAGTTTTTATTAAATTTTTTATTAAAATAGTTACAATAAAATTTAATGAACCAATAATAGAGGAAATTCCTGTTATATGAAGAGAAAAAATTGCGATATCAACAGATGGAGATGAATGAAATATATAAGAAGATAAAGGAGGATAAACAGTTCATCCTGTACCTACATTCGGTGTAAATAAAGTTCTTAATAATAATATAAATAATGAAGGAGGAAGTAATCAAAATCTAATATTATTTATACGAGGAAAAGCTATATCAGGAGATCCTAATATTAAAGGAATTAAATAATTTCCAAATCCACCAATTATAAATGGTATAACTATGAAAAAAATTATTAAAAAAGCATGACTTGTAACTAAAGAATTATAAATTTGATCATTATTAATTCATATTCCAGGATTTCTTAATTCTATACGAATTAATAAACTTATTGAAGAACCAATTATTCCTGATCATATTGCAAAAATAAAATATATTACTCCAATATTTTTATGATTTGTTGATATTAATCATTTATAAATTAAGATTTATATAATAATAATATAATATTAATTTTGAAGATTAATAGTTTTTTTAACTTAAAATCTTTATTTTATTTTATAATTAAAATAGTATTATGTCTGAAAAAGAAATAAATTGTAAATTTATTAATAAAGATTAAAATTCTTTTAATACTAAAATTTATTGTTTTTGTTGAGAATTTTGGATCTTTGAAGCCGAAATAAAGTTATAGGAACACATAATTTACACTTTTAATTAATATTAAAATAATTATACATTTATTTAACGGACGATCTCTGTTACATTTATCGATGCACATTTGCACGCGTCTCAGCCCATTCTTGTATACCAGACTGTCCAGATGCCCTTCGAAAGACAGACTGAACTGTTTTCATACATCTGTTTTCGAGACGCCGTGGACACACATACTTCCACACACTGATCTCAAACACAAGTATTCTTACTGCGCATTTAAACTAACCCAGCACAGAAAATTACACATATCTCAACAGTTTTTAATATAGTTTCATTAAAAATTTTAAATTGCAAATTTAAAGATTAAATAAAATTTATATTAAATTAAATAATAAAAATATTAATGAATAAATAATTATAATAATGAAAATATAATTTTTAAATATTAAATTTTCAGATTTTAAATTATTTTTTAAAAAATTAAATTTTAATGTTAAAAATTTAATTAAAATAAAATAATTTCAAATTATTAATATTCTTGATAAAAGTAAAATAATAATAATATTATTATCGATATTAATTAAAGTAAATATATATATAAATTTTCATTTAAATATAAATGTTAAAAATATTGGGAATATTGAATATATAAATATTAAAATTTTAAATAAATTAAATGATTTTAAAGATAAATTAAAATTTATATTTTTAATATTATAAAAATTTAATATATAACAAATTAATAATAAAATAAATGAATATAAAAGTATAAAAAAAATAAATGAATTTTTATTTATATATATAATGAATATAAAAAAAAATAAATTAAAGATTGATGAACATGCAAATAATTTTTTAATTGAAAAATTATAATTTGTATACAATGAAATCAAAAAATTATTTAATAATATAAATAAAAGTAAATTTGATGAAAAATATACTAAAGTAGAAAAAAAATATATTGGAATAAATTTTAAAATAGTAGAAATAATAAAAATTTGATTTCATGATGATAATTTATAAATATAAATTATTCAAAATCAAAATGGAAAAATTCCTAATTTTATAAATATAGAAATTATAATAATTATATTTACATTTATATTTTTAAAAATTAAATTTGAATAATTTATTGAAATAACAATAATTAATAATAATCTTGAAATTGATCTAAATATAAAATATAAAAGTCTAATTGTTTTATTTGATGATTTAATATTAATTAATCTAATTCTAATAACTGTACAAAATTCTATAATTAATCATTGAATATAAATTCTTGATGAATTTATTAAAATTAAAAATATTGAAAAAATTAATATTAAAGAAGTTAAATAAAATTTATTCAAAATAAATATTTAAATTTAATTAAAATTAAATACTTTATATAAAAATTTTATTAAATTTATCGATAGGGTATGAACCTATTAGGTTAATTTAGCTTATTATATAATATATATATATATATATATATATATATATATATATATATATATATATATATACATGTATGTATTATTTATTAATTTAGATTAGTATAGCAATAGTATAAATTAAAAAAATTGTACATGAATATTTTATCAAAATATATCTTTTGTCAGACATATTACTCTATTATATTATTTATATACATATATATAAATACAGCTCGACATCGGCGAGCGCTTAGCCCCCGAAGCGGTGGTCGAGGCCATGCTCAGAGGGCGCCAGGAGTTTGTCGTTGTCCGCACCTACTGCGAGCAAGTGATGCTGGCGAAGGAGCGGGCGGAAAGGAACGGGGAAAGATCGCACGACCCCTCAAGGGCGCTGCAGAGGAGGAATACCAGACGCCACGGCGGTGCGGCGCAGCAGCCGCCGCCACCGCTCTAGTAGCGTCACGCCAGGAAGAGGCGTCAGGGGGCTAGGTCCCCCCCTGACGGCCCAGCGAAGATCAGGAGGCCTCCCTTCAAGAGCGACAGGGAGATAGACAGCAGGGCGCTCGGTCGATTTCGAATACGAGTTCCCGGGCATCCCCCGCAACAACGTCAGGCGGACTACGTGGAGTTTTAGTCGGTAAGAGTCCGACACTACTCTGCTGCTGCTGCTTGCAGCAGCGGCGGAGTGTCCATGAGGATTTCTCCACATTAAAAAAAAAAAAAGGTTGGGGTTAGATTGGGGTTAGGTTGAAGATGGCGGCAGGCAGTGAGCACGCGTCCGCGTCGCTCCGTATAGCGTAATCGAAAAATGTGGTTGAAACAGTGAAAAGTTTCGAGAAAATATACCAAGAGTGTAGTGTTGCTAACAGTGAACAATCGGGAATAAAAAGTTGATTGAAAATCGACCGAAATAAGTGGATAAAGTGTTAGAGAAAGTTGGCGTGGGTGCACGTGGCGACGGGCGGCCATATTGGCGAGAGCGGTGACAGCGCCGCCACGCGGGCTACTAAGGAACCCTCCTTGTCGGCCATCTTGCGTTAGGAACCCTGTTTACCGACGGTGGCTCTTCTTGAGCAAGTTATCGACGAGTACGAATACTCATCTCACCTTCTCGTGGGGCTCCCTGTCACCCTGCACCGGCCTTGTCCGGGGTAGGGTGCGAAAGAGTGAGTGGCAACAGGATGGAGACTCTGTCTCCGACTTGTCAACAACAACTACGAACAACAACCATGGACAGAGAGAAACGAATGGATAAAATTTACGGTGCAGGGGAGGGATACCCCAGTACCGGCGCAGTAGCGGGTTGTCAAGTGGGCCCGCCTGCGTCGTCATCGAGTAACCACGGCCGTTCGTGGGTGGACCGCCAGGCCCCCGGACGTGTTTCTGCATCTGGCGATGATATAAACAACGAGGATGTAATGGAGACTGCGGAGGAATCTCCAGCGAGAGTAACAAGAGCATTGGTGAGATCCACAACCAGGGCGGGGAGCGTCTTCCGCGCCCCGGCCCTAGCGGATGACGGCCCCTCACCTACAGGAAGAGTATTGCGGACGCGTGCGAAGTCCGACGACGAGGATTCGGTATCCTCGTTCGCGTCGCGCACATCGCTAGCCTCCACCGTGATGTCAAGGGGTAAGAAGAGGAGGATCGCCGCTACAACCCCGGACGTGTCGGAGGACCTGGCGATACAGATTAGGATGAGCTCGGCTGCAGACATCAGCGCCGGTATAACGATGCATATCAATGAAATCATGAAGGTTGCCACGACATCTTCCAACCTCAAGGGTACGTACATCAGGGCCCTTAAAGACGCGGCGAGCTTCCTAACCGCCGCGTGGAAGAGTGAGTCGGCGAGAAGGGTCGCTAACACACTGGGCAGAGAGGCTGCATCCGCGAGGCTAGCGGATGCGACAAGGATAGCAGCTCTGGAGGAGGAAATTGCACTCCACCGCCAAGAGCGGTTGGAGCGGGCTGCTGGCCCACACGAGTGCCCGCGATGCACCGGTCCTGCGCCTCCGCCAGACGCGTCGCCAGCTGAGCCGCTTTCCCCCTATCCTTGTCTCCTGGGATCCTGATGATGATGGCCCCGGTCATCGCCCTCTTCATTTGCAGGCTTTCCACGTCGAGATCCGAGACTGTGACCTTCGTTCTGGCCGCCTTGAGTACCTCGGCGTAGGATATGCGTGCTCCCTCGTTCAATGTTAGGGTCACCGCGGATGATCGCGATGCGCGAGGGAGGGTGACCGTCTTGGCCACCTGCGCCGGACCTCTGCTCGTAGCAGCGATGCTCAGTCTCGTCGCGCTTGTCGTCCTTGCCGTCTTTGCCGGGTGCTGTTGTATGTCCCCTCTCCTTGGTGGAGCCATGGTCGCCCCTTTTTTCGCCATCTCGCCTACAGCGGCGACGGGCGTCGTCCTCTTCTTCCTTCTCCTCTTCTTTTTCGCCTCGACCACCCTCCATTCCCCATCCTCCTGCTCCCGCGGAAGCGGCGCCGGCTGGGCACTGAGATTGGCGGAGCGATCCGCACCCCGACGGGTATCGGGGGTACGTTGGCGTCGACCCCCGAATCGCTCCTCGATCGTCCTTATTATAGAGGGGCCCAACTCTTGGACTACCCTTTCTAGGGCATCGAGACGTGCCCTGTCACTCCTGCCCTCCCGCGGAGGGCGGTCGCACTTGGTCGCAGGACCGGTGCATCGCGGGCACTCGTGTGGGCCAGCAGCCCGCTCCAACCGCTCTTGGCGGTGGAGTGCAATTTCCTCCTCCAGAGCTGCTATCCTTGTCGCATCCGCTAGCCTCGCGGATGCAGCCTCTCTGCCCAGTGTGTTAGCGACCCTTCTCGCCGACTCACTCTTCCACGCGGCGGTTAGGAAGCTCGCCGCGTCTTTAAGGGCCCTGATGTACGTACCCTTGAGGTTGGAAGATGTCGTGGCAACCTTCATGATTTCATTGATATGCATCGTTATACCGGCGCTGATGTCTGCAGCCGAGCTCATCCTAATCTGTATCGCCAGGTCCTCCGACACGTCCGGGGTTGTAGCGGCGATCCTCCTCTTCTTACCCCTTGACATCACGGTGGAGGCTAGCGATGTGCGCGACGCGAACGAGGATACCGAATCCTCGTCGTCGGACTTCGCACGCGTCCGCAATACTCTTCCTGTAGGTGAGGGGCCGTCATCCGCTAGGGCCGGGGCGCGGAAGACGCTCCCCGCCCTGGTTGTGGATCTCACCAATGCTCTTGTTACTCTCGCTGGAGATTCCTCCGCAGTCTCCATTACATCCTCGTTGTTTATATCATCGCCAGATGCAGAAACACGTCCGGGGGCCTGGCGGTCCACCCACGAACGGCCGTGGTTACTCGATGACGACGCAGGCGGGCCCACTTGACAACCCGCTACTGCGCCGGTACTGGGGTATCCCTCCCCTGCACCGTAAATTTTATCCATTCGTTTCTCTCTGTCCATGGTTGTTGTTCGTAGTTGTTGTTGACAAGTCGGAGACAGAGTCTCCATCCTGTTGCCACTCACTCTTTCGCACCCTACCCCGGACAAGGCCGGTGCAGGGTGACAGGGAGCCCCACGAGAAGGTGAGATGAGTATTCGTACTCGTCGATAACTTGCTCAAGAAGAGCCACCGTCGGTAAACAGGGTTCCTAACGCAAGATGGCCGACAAGGAGGGTTCCTTAGTAGCCCGCGTGGCGGCGCTGTCACCGCTCTCGCCAATATGGCCGCCCGTCGCCACGTGCACCCACGCCAACTTTCTCTAACACTTTATCCACTTATTTCGGTCGATTTTCAATCAACTTTTTATTCCCGATTGTTCACTGTTAGCAACACTACACTCTTGGTATATTTTCTCGAAACTTTTCACTGTTTCAACCACATTTTTCGATTACGCTATACGGAGCGACGCGGACGCGTGCTCACTGCCTGCCGCCATCTTCAACCTAACCCCAATCTAACCCCAACCTTTTTTTTTTTTTAATGTGGAGAAATCCTCATGGACACTCCGCCGCTGCTGCAAGCAGCAGCAGCAGAGTAGTGTCGGACTCTTACCGACTAAAACTCCACGTAGTCCGCCTGACGTTGTTGCGGGGGATGCCCGGGAACTCGTATTCGAAATCGACCGAGCGCCCTGCTGTCTATCTCCCTGTCGCTCTTGAAGGGAGGCCTCCTGATCTTCGCTGGGCCGTCAGGGGGGGACCTAGCCCCCTGACGCCTCTTCCTGGCGTGACGCTACTAGAGCGGTGGCGGCGGCTGCTGCGCCGCACCGCCGTGGCGTCTGGTATTCCTCCTCTGCAGCGCCCTTGAGGGGTCGTGCGATCTTTCCCCGTTCCTTTCCGCCCGCTCCTTCGCCAGCATCACTTGCTCGCAGTAGGTGCGGACAACGACAAACTCCTGGCGCCCTCTGAGCATGGCCTCGACCACCGCTTCGGGGGCTAAGCGCTCGCCGATGTCGAGCTGTATTTATATATATGTATATAAATAATATAATAGAGTAATATGTCTGACAAAAGATATATTTTGATAAAATATTCATGTACAATTTTTTTAATTTATACTATTGCTATACTAATCTAAATTAATAAATAATACATACATGTATATATATATATATATATATATATATATATATATATATATATATATATATATTATATAATAAGCTAAATTAACCTAATAGGTTCATACCCTATCGATAAATTTAATAAAATTTTTATATAAAGTATTTAATTTTAATTAAATTTAAATATTTATTTTGAATAAATTTTATTTAACTTCTTTAATATTAATTTTTTCAATATTTTTAATTTTAATAAATTCATCAAGAATTTATATTCAATGATTAATTATAGAATTTTGTACAGTTATTAGAATTAGATTAATTAATATTAAATCATCAAATAAAACAATTAGACTTTTATATTTTATATTTAGATCAATTTCAAGATTATTATTAATTATTGTTATTTCAATAAATTATTCAAATTTAATTTTTAAAAATATAAATGTAAATATAATTATTATAATTTCTATATTTATAAAATTAGGAATTTTTCCATTTTGATTTTGAATAATTTATATTTATAAATTATCATCATGAAATCAAATTTTTATTATTTCTACTATTTTAAAATTTATTCCAATATATTTTTTTTCTACTTTAGTATATTTTTCATCAAATTTACTTTTATTTATATTATTAAATAATTTTTTGATTTCATTGTATACAAATTATAATTTTTCAATTAAAAAATTATTTGCATGTTCATCAATCTTTAATTTATTTTTTTTTATATTCATTATATATATAAATAAAAATTCATTTATTTTTTTTATACTTTTATATTCATTTATTTTATTATTAATTTGTTATATATTAAATTTTTATAATATTAAAAATATAAATTTTAATTTATCTTTAAAATCATTTAATTTATTTAAAATTTTAATATTTATATATTCAATATTCCCAATATTTTTAACATTTATATTTAAATGAAAATTTATATATATATTTACTTTAATTAATATCGATAATAATATTATTATTATTTTACTTTTATCAAGAATATTAATAATTTGAAATTATTTTATTTTAATTAAATTTTTAACATTAAAATTTAATTTTTTAAAAAATAATTTAAAATCTGAAAATTTAATATTTAAAAATTATATTTTCATTATTATAATTATTTATTCATTAATATTTTTATTATTTAATTTAATATAAATTTTATTTAATCTTTAAATTTGCAATTTAAAATTTTTAATGAAACTATATTAAAAACTGTTGAGATATGTGTAATTTTCTGTGCTGGGTTAGTTTAAATGCGCAGTAAGAATACTTGTGTTTGAGATCAGTGTGTGGAAGTATGTGTGTCCACGGCGTCTCGAAAACAGATGTATGAAAACAGTTCAGTCTGTCTTTCGAAGGGCATCTGGACAGTCTGGTATACAAGAATGGGCTGAGACGCGTGCAAATGTGCATCGATAAATGTAACAGAGATCGTCCGTTAAATAAATGTATAATTATTTTAATATTAATTAAAAGTGTAAATTATGTGTTCCTATAACTTTATTTCGGCTTCAAAGATCCAAAATTCTCAACAAAAACAATAAATTTTAGTATTAAAAGAATTTTAATCTTTATTAATAAATTTACAATTTATTTCTTTTTCAGACATAATACTATTTTAATTATAAAATAAAATAAAGATTTTAAGTTAAAAAAACTATTAATCTTCAAAATTAATATTATATTATTATTATATAAATCTTAATTTATAAATGATTAATATCAACAAATCATAAAAATATTGGAGTAATATATTTTATTTTTGCAATATGATCAGGAATAATTGGTTCTTCAATAAGTTTATTAATTCGTATAGAATTAAGAAATCCTGGAATATGAATTAATAATGATCAAATTTATAATTCTTTAGTTACAAGTCATGCTTTTTTAATAATTTTTTTCATAGTTATACCATTTATAATTGGTGGATTTGGAAATTATTTAATTCCTTTAATATTAGGATCTCCTGATATAGCTTTTCCTCGTATAAATAATATTAGATTTTGATTACTTCCTCCTTCATTATTTATATTATTATTAAGAACTTTATTTACACCGAATGTAGGTACAGGATGAACTGTTTATCCTCCTTTATCTTCTTATATATTTCATTCATCTCCATCTGTTGATATCGCAATTTTTTCTCTTCATATAACAGGAATTTCCTCTATTATTGGTTCATTAAATTTTATTGTAACTATTTTAATAAAAAATTTAATAAAAACTAATAAAAAATTTTTCATTAAATTATGATCAAATTAATTTATTTTCATGATCTGTATGTATTACAGTAATTTTATTAATTTTATCATTACCAGTATTAGCAGGAGCTATTACTATACTTTTATTTGATCGAAATTTTAATACTTCTTTTTTTGATCCAATAGGAGGTGGAGATCCAATTCTTTATCAACATTTATTCTGACCTTTTGGACATCTTGAAGTTTATATTTTAATTCTTCCAGGATTTGGATTAATCTCTCAAATTATTATAAATGAAAGAGGAAAAAAAGAAACTTTTGGAAATTTAAGAATAATTTACGCAATAATAGGAATTGGATTTTTAGGTTTTATTGTTTGAGCTCATCATATATTTACTGTTGGATTAGATGTTGATACTCGAGCTTATTTTACATCTGCAACAATAATTATTGCTGTACCAACAGGTATTAAAGTTTTTAGTTGATTAGCTACTTATCATGGATCAAAAACAAATTTTAATATTACATTTACTTGATCAATTGGATTTATTATAATATTTACAATTGGAGGATTAACAGGTGTAATATTATCAAATTCATCAATTGATATTATTCTTCATGATACATATTATGTAGTAGGACATTTTCATTATGTTTTATCTATAGGTGCAGTTTTTGCAATTATTACAAGATTAATTCATTGATTTCCATTAATTTCTGGTTTATTAATAAATCAAAAATGATTAAAAATTCAATTTTTAATAATATTTATTGGAGTAAATATAACTTTTTTCCCTCAACATTTTTTAGGATTAATAGCTATACCTCGACGTTATTCTGATTATCCAGATTCATATTATTGTTGAAATTTAATTTCTTCAATTGGAGCTACAATTTCTATAAATAGAATATTATTTCTTATTTTCATTATTTTTGAAAGATTAATTTCGAAACGTATAATTTTATTTAAATTTCATCAATCATCTCTTGAATGATTAAATAATTATCCCCCTATTGAGCATTCATTTACAGAAATTCCTTTATTAGTTATTAACAATATTAAAAATATTTTTAATAAATAATTTATATATATATATATTTATTAAATATAATTTAATATGGCAGAATAGTGCATTGATCTTAAAATTCAAATATAAAGATTTATCTTTTATTAAAAATTTCTACATGAAATATATTTATACTTCAAGATTCAAATTCTTTCTATTCTGATAATCTTATTTCATTTCATAATTTAACAATAATAATAATTATTATTATTATTACATTAACAACATTTTTTATTTTTGATTTTATACATAATAAATTTTTAAATTTAACTTTATTAAAAAATCATAATATTGAAATTATTTGAACTATAATTCCAATAATTATTTTAATAATTATTTGTTTTCCATCTTTAAAAATTGTATATTATATTGATGAAATTTTAAATCCTTATTTTACTATTAAAGCTATTGGACATCAATGATATTGATCTTATGAATGCCCAGAATTTAATAATATTGAATTTGAATCTTATATACTTAATTATGAATCAAAAAATCAATTTCGTTTATTAGAAACAGATAATCGATTAATTATTCCATTTAAAATTTCTATACGAATAATTATTTCTTCATTAGATGTAATTCATTCATGAACTATTCCATCATTAGGAATTAAAGTTGATGCAGTTCCTGGACGAATTAATCAATTAAATTTATTTTGTATTCGATCAGGATTATATTTTGGTCAATGTTCAGAAATTTGTGGTATAAATCATAGATTTATACCAATTATAATAGAAAGAACATCATATAAAAACTTCTTCAATTGAATTAAATCAAAAAATTAAATTAATTTGAAAAATTAGTTAATTTATAACATTAGAATGTCATCCTAAAATTAATTTCATAAAATTATTTTTCAAAATAC
>JACXIV010000886.1:0-10497 GCA_014737475.1 Bombus confusus
CAAGGAGAAGGCGATAATGAAAGAATTTCTTAATACTAACAGCATATCGAAGAAAATAAGCATGTATGAAATACCATTGGACTTGAAGAAATCAAAGAAAAAGTATCATTCACAGGGAAACAAAAAACCAAATATAAAATTCTAAAGTCGCTGTTTTTTGCTGTTCATTTTTTTCTGTTTTCTTTGTTTTAGTGTTTATTACTGTTTTGTATTTCATATGTTGTTTGATTCATATTAAATCTCAAACAATCGTTAATTGCACCATTTAACCAACGACAGCGATGGTTCTAGCATTTTGTAAAATACGGTTAGAAAGTATTTTCGTAGATTTGTGAATCGTGGCACGAAAAAAAGGAAAATGTAAAAATTAATATATAGACAAAATGACGATAAGGAAAAGAACTACATGTTCTCGACTTCCATAAAGTCTCTCTCGTGTAAATACTTATGTACATACGAACACCGAAAATATCATTACAAAGCATTTATGTACAGTCTTCGCAAATAAAGTGCCGTTGATATTTGCAAGGAAAGAATGATATTAGAAACAGAAAGAAATTATTTTCTAGTTCCAATTCTAATTAATACTTTCGCATATACAGTTTTTCCTCGAAATATGCAACTGAACACTGACTCGAAATAAGCAACCCACTTTCCCTTTATCTTTATTTGAATTCGCCGACAGAATGAGAGATTCGAGAATGAGTAACAGATTTCAACCATATACTTTATAAATTTTTAAATATGGTATATTTTATAATAATTCCGAGAACGCTCAGAGGCACGTTTTACGGAATAGTGAGAACATTTTATAAAAAATTGCCCTACATATTCATTATCTGCAATATATTTATATTAGCCAGACTTAATTTTTCTAGATATACATACATAAGATATATTCATACATCTATTCAAATGTCTATTTTTTTAAACAAAAAAAAGCATTTCATTATTGTGTAGTATCTTCGCTATTTCTTAGGTTGGCAATACCTTCATGCATTTAATGAAACAATAAATTCAAAAAAATATTCTCCAAAGTTAATTAAAATATATTTCTTTTATATATTTCTTTAATTATAATATATTTCTTCTTGTTTAAAAAATGCGAGAGAAAATAAGACAAAATGATTTTTAGAATCATTCCTTGCTCTTAAGCTGCTTTGCTATTGGTTCTTGTTGCAGTCCTGCGCACTAGCAATGGGGGGGGGGGGGATTCAGCCAGCAACGTTAGACGATCTCGATCTCGATTGTTGATATCAGTAACGGTTGAGTGGTTACGTTGCGATGTACGTTCTTCCGAAGAGTCTGGTGGTAAGCTATTATTGTAACTAATTTTCACTTCCAAGAATGTTTCTCCATTGTTGCGTTGTAATATATATTATTTTTTCATTATATTATTTACCATGTTATTTTTAAATATTTGTTAATGTGTTGATAAAAATATGCACTTCTCAGGTGATTGAAACCATCATGGACTGGTACTGCTATTGTTTCAAGAAATCCACTTGTTACAAGAAATGATGATGAAATAGAACAGCATCGCATATTACAGAGGTAAATATCTTTCGATTTTATGCATTGAATATCTATTTACACTACAGGCCCTTTTTATAATATTCTTCGTAATTCTGTTTTTCTACCTTATCTATAATAAGAATCATAATTCGCATAAAATATTCCGTTAAAAGAAATTTAAAACTATATTATTCTATTAACAAAAGACACTATCTTGTTAATTTATCGTACATGGAAAAGAGTATTTAATTTTTCATCGTATAGCGATAACGTAAGACAAAAGAACGTGGAAAAATAAAGAATTCTGAAAAATAATTTCGAAGAAAATTATAACAAGAATCTATTTCGTTACAGTTGCAAATATTTAATAAATGTTTAATGTTAATTTATAATGATATTATGTTGTATACATAGTAAGATTAAATATCTTAAAAATAATTTGCTACTTTTAATTCTTATAATAAATTTATGCAAAATGTGACAAAGTAGTCATGAGTTCTTATATAGTATGACGTATAGGGTAAGTTTTTCAAATATCAACCGAATTTGTCCAACATATAACATTGGTTCCGGACATTCGGTATAAACATAGCTCACCTTTAAGCGTCTGAACACCTTCTGTTACGTTATGCCTTTGAACCAAGTATATTGTACCTGTCGAATATAAAAGTATATTGTACCGAATTTATTAAACATATAACGTCTGTTCCGGACATTCAATATAAACATCGTTCGCCTTCAAGCGTTCGAATACGATTTTCTTACATTACGCCCTTGAGCTACGTATATGTGTTGTACTTATTGTACCTGTTCAATTTTTTTCTTTTCTTCTATTGTAGATGTAAACGTTTTAATTTAGTATTCGAATACATGACGCAAATTAAATGTTAATAATAATGTTATTAAAAATTAATAACAAAATAATGATTCTTTGCCATATACGTAGTATATAATATACTAGTATATTTGAATACTTTAAAAGTATTTACCTGTAGTAAGCACTGCTCGATCACGTTTTGTAATTTGAGCATCTGAGCGATTGGGACCCCAATGTACTATTTATAAAGCAGAAATTGTGACAAATATTAAATGAATTTAAGACATCTTTAATATCTGTAATGTCAAGAACACAGTTTCTCAATTCTCTTTACATGTTAAAAACCGTGTGTCTCAGAACCACTCTTAGTAACATTAATATGTAATAAATATAATAATCCGCAAATAAATAAAGTACATATAATATATAATAAATAATAATATGTCATAAATGTAATAAATATGCATGGTACATTGAAATATTGAACTTTTGTGGAGTCTTTTACTTTTTGTCATAGCTTGTAAAATATTATAAATTTTCATTGATTTCAGAATCGTTTCATTTGTTAAGAATTGATTGAAGTGAAATTATATTTTTGTCACCAAAAACTATCCAAATGGAGCATTAACGGCTAACGGATTATTTCCTTTACATTTATGAATAGTTCTGTAAAAGTAAATATGTTACAATGTTACAATTTATAATGTTAAACTGTGATAATGTTCTTTCTTACATAATTTGGATTGCTTTAAAATTATTTTTTTCTATGTACATATTAAGAAGTATTAGTTCTAAAATTATACTTTGGTATTTGTAAATCAATTCTTCTAACTCCATTCAGATTTTAAGAATATGATCAATTTGATTGATCAATGATTGTCAAAAGAGTGTTTAAATCATGCAACTTAAAGAAAATCCACTTGAAATTTTTAACAAATAAAACAGATAATAGATTCTTAGAATATTATGTGGATTCTTGAAGATTATAGCGACAAATTCAATTATAACTTATAAATAAATATACTATAAAAATAGTAAAATTTTCAATTTTAGTAGTATAAATTATTTGTTTTTATTAAAATTCTCTTACTTGAAAGTATTTGATGAAACTTAAACAAATAATGAACGCTGTTTTAATATTTGAACTTAATTGCACCTATTAAATATACAATTCGATTATGCTCTTACGAAATAATTGTGCTTCAATTTAAATATTTTCATTTAATTTTTTTTAATTTTCTGTCATTTTTTACGGCTTCCAATGTCTGGGTCTCCAGATACTTGTGTATGGACTTTGTAAGTTCAAGTAAACCTATTTCTCAGCGAGGCACATCGTCATAAATCTTCTATATTTGCTTCTGCTATGAACGAAGTTCAATTATTTTAGACATGCTTTCCCGTTTTACTGCGAAATTCAGATTCGTCTTCCTCTTTCAATTGGCTTGAATTACTTAAAATAGCGAATTATTTCTGTTATGAACTTTTAATCGTTTCACGTGTACTACATTCATATAGAACTGTTCCTCTTATATGGAAAGGAAAAATTTGATATTGAATGTACTTTTCCTAGAAACTTTTCACTGATTTCTTGTAGCAAAATTATATTGAAATTGGAGTTTTATTAGTATTGATATCCAGCCCATCGTTCATCGTCTAACGAAGCACGATTATATCGTGTAAATACGCCATTGCTAACCAGAAGCGCACCAAACCTATTACTTATATGATATATGACTTGCTAACCAATTTTTTGTGAATCTTGTACTTATTTTATTATGTCTTCTTCGTTTAAGGAATTTTTTGTTATGATAAAATTAAGAAATAACTACCAAAGTTCCTAGTTATTTAGAACTAATTTAGTTTATTTCAATAAATACTAATTATCATTTTTAATTTTTTATGTAACAATTCTGTTACATACAGATATGTACCTAAAAGAAAGTAGGTATACTATATATTACAAAATATTAAAATTATACTAGTGGCAGTAAAGGAAGAATATTGTATTTCAAGTTATCAGTAATTATTAGTATATATATCGGTATAATTATTATTAAATTGAAATAAAAGTGATTTATGTAATACATATATGGAGATTTTTAAATCGTAATAATGATTGACTGTTTATGGCTGTTTATGATAAAAATCACTATTCTTTGTTTTGTACATTTTTATTATTTTTTACAATCAAATTTGCCAACTATTGATAGGTGAACTTACTGTGTACTTCGTTATCACCTATATTAGATGAAAGTATCATTGTGTATCGTGCAGTCGTATACTATCACCGCGTGTTCCGGCAAACCCACGGACCCGAGTTTACGTATACGGCAAAAGTCTCGGTATATAACGAAACAGGTATTGTGTGCGTATTGGGGCCCGACCTTGCGGTCGTCCGCGTCATTCCTCGGGTTGTAACCCATACCATGCACGATGCACGCATTGCACCGCATCATTATCAGCGGAGGCCACGCGGAGGCGGAACTGCCAGCTTTTAGTTCGGTCCCAGCAGGTAGACTCTTCGGCCGATTATGACCTACATCGTCTCGGGCCCGTTTGCGCGGGCGCCGCCTGCGGCGACGGTGGCAGGTGACTTCTCCTATTCACTTTTGCGTCTTCAGTGTCCCGTTTGTTGCACCAGTGTGGCGCTCCTTCTTCTTGGTGTCTGGCTTGGTTCTTCCTCGGGTCGCACCACTGTTGGCCCTGTCTGCGAAGGCGGCCCTTGGTCTCGGCGATTCTGCCTGTCTCTTCTTTTCCTCCTCTCCTTGGCTTGCAGGACGCTCCTGGCGTACTGTCGGAAGTGCTCAAATAGGTCCTTGGTCACATATTCCCACGCTTTCTCCGGCCAGTCCAGGTTGAGACTCTCGATTTCATTCCTCAGTTTTTGTCGCTCCTCGATGTCTATTGGGCAGTTCTCTATTAGGTTCTGTGGTGTCTCAATCTTGCCACAGTCACACGTGTCTACCTCGGTCAGTCCGAAGGACTTGAGCTTGCCGCCGAAGTCTCCGTGGCCACTAAGAAACTGTGTCACGTAGTGTTAGGGCCTCAGCCAACTGCACTCAAGCAGCTCCATGACCGTGCCGAAGTATTGGAAGGTTGTTCTTCCTTTCCGTGTGGCCTGCCAGCGTTCTTGCCACTTTGCCATGGCTTCCTGCCAGATGCTCCTCTCGCTGGTTTCCTCGTTACGGCCTCTCCTTTTTCTGTATATTTTGGCCCTTACCTCGATCGCTAGGTCTATAGGTATGGCACCGGCAATGACTTGCGGGGCCTCGGTGGATGTTGTCCTATAGGCAATGGTGACTCTCAGGAGGGCCATCCTCTGTGCCCTGACCAGAATTTTTGTGGTTCTGTCCTTCAGCAGGTCACTTCAGCCGGCCGCGGCGTACGTAGCTATCGGCACGAACAGCCCTTTGTACAGGGTACTCATGGCCGCGTGTCCGAGTCCCCAGTTCGCCTTAGCCACTTTTGCGAGGCTGCTGAAGAGAATACTGCATTTGTGCGCTGTCTCTCGCACGTGCCGGTCGATCTTAAGGCTGCTTCCGAGGTAGACACCGAGATATTTAATGGCCTTCCGCATCTTGATGCTTCTGTTGCCTATCTTTATGATCGGCGGCCTTTCGGCATCCAGTTTGCCCTTCGCGAGCAGCGTCTCCATTTTCTCCGCAGACAGGGTCAGCTTCTTCCTTTTGCACCACGTCGAGACGCACGTGACTACATCATGTCCTCCTCCCGGAAACTGTGCGCTCGTGTTCCCAGCGACCTGAATGATAATGTCATCCGCGTACGCGATCGACTCGCATTCAAGTGAGCTCGTCTCGAGTTCAGCGAGCAGGTCGTCGAATACGAGGTTCCAGAAGTTTGGTCCCAGGACCGACCCCCGCGGGCATCCTTTCGTGGCGGGCTTGGTGACCGTCCCATTTTGGCCGATTACCTGCACAGTTCTTTTGGAGAAGTAACTCCGAGTTAACCGGTAAAGATTCTCTCTTCTTCAGCTTCTCCATTACGCTCGGCCACCACAGGTTGTCAAATGTACCCGATATATCGAGTGCTATAGCGAGGATATATTTGCTGCTGCTTAGCTCGCGGATCTTCTCGTGCAGTCTAACGATGGCGTCCTCTGTTGATCTTCTCGGACGGAACCCCTGCTGGCGGTCGGACGTCCTCTCGTTCTCGTGGAAGAGGGGCGCCATCCTATTGACCATCAGCCTCTCCAGTAGTTTACCAACCATGGAGAGCAGACAGATTGGCCTATAGGAATCTGCATCGCTCCTCTGTCTCTGCGGTCCCTTTAAGGTGGTGACGACGTTGCCCACTTCCCAGCGCTTTGCAAAGACTCCCCAGGTGATGCAACCATTCATAAGCATGAGAAGTTCCTGGTGAATGCCTCCCCAGGCCCTCTGGATTACCTCTGCCTCGATCAGGTTAGGACCAGGGCATTTCCCCTTTCTTAATCGCGCTACTGCTCTTCCGAGCTCGTGGAACTCAAAGGCTGGTGTGTTCTCCTTGTTAGGAGGGGTGTCCATGTTCCTCCTAATTGCTGCTTGGTCAGGTGTGTCCCCTCCCTCTTGGTTGTCGGGGATGATGGCCGACCGCATCGCCTCTGCGGTGGTCCTCCAGTTGGAGGTGTCCCCATGTGGTGTTTTTAGTGTGGACATCTTCTTCTCTCTTCTGAGTTTCCCCGTCACCGCTTTATATGCTATGCCCTCTTCTGTCCACTATGGCGTGGACCTGTTATGCCAGACTTTCCTTGGGATGGCCGCGTCGCAGGCCTTCCTGAGAATTGCCTGTATTCGTTCGGCCATTCCTTCCACCTCTCCCGCTGTCCGGATTTCCATTTCCCCGGCTGCGCGCTTTTCCTCCGCGATGGTTTTCTGGAACACCTCCCAGTCAGCTTTACGTGTGTTGTACCGTCTCTCTTGTGGCGGCGACGGTCGGCTTGTCCTCTCTCCGAAGTCAAGACGCGTCTCCAGTATCCTGTGGTCGATGGAAGTTCCGTTCTTGTGAACCCTCCATGATTTCACGAGCGGTATTGCCATCCGGACTCGCCATCGTTACATCTATATTCGATCGCCCGCGTGTTGTCTCGAATGTGGGAGCTTGGCCTGGCTGGTTGAGAACATGTAGGCCGTACTGGGCGATGATGGCCTCCAGAGCTTCTCCTCGGTCGTCGATCCTTCTGCTGTGCTACAGCGATGATTTCGCGTTATCGCCCATTCATATCACCACTTCTTACCTCGGAGGTTCCTCAGTACCTTATGCAGCTGTTAAAGGCCGACCTCGATGTTTACGATCAGCGGTAGGTAACTGGCTCACAGTGTAGACCTCCGTTTCTCCGCCGCTGACCTGTACGCATACGCAGTGCGTTGTGCACAGGCCGGCAAGTTCGAGCGCTGGCATGTTCTTGCTGCTGACCCCCAACGCCGCGCGCGGCGGATCGTTATTTACCGAGACAGGCCATTGGGTCCTGCTTTCGTGAATCCCTACCGGTCTTACCTGTCACGGACTCCCGACGAGCCAGTCACAACAGTCCCACCTATGTCTTAAATTGCTATCACAGGGGTCGAGATCCGCACCGGAAGTTTGGATTCCCCCCGCTCTCAACTGTTTGATGTTGGATTTGTGGGGTTAGTGATTTACAGCGAAATTCTGGCTAGGTGGCCCGAAACTTACTACTGAATATCATGGCTGATTAATTACAATTTATTGCATGATAGTGCAAGAGTGACACACGAATATGTGAAGCTTCTAACGCTTGGAATGGCTGTTTGGTTTTCCAAAGGAGGACAAGAAAATAATAGGCTCTTAAAACTACCACAAATTAGGTTTTTCTTTGATTCATTGAGGAAGAAGACTCAAGAAGAGTATACGAAATGTATATAGAAGAAAATCCAAAATATTTAATAATTGGCACAAAGAAGAAGTAAATTTACACAGTCTACGACATAGTCACACAATTGTCAGATTTCAGCACATAAGTAACCCATAATGATATGCATGTTAACTGGATTATATGTATATTACGCGAATATTTATAAAAAAAGGAAATACAAGTATTGATATAAAAATCCTGTAGACTGCAGGACACGGAGAAATGTGATTTACGCTGAGAAATGCAAGAATAATTTGTAGAAGATTGGAGATATATTCATTGGACGCATTAGACATATAGGAAGAACTTCTCATAACACATACACTAAGAACATAGTTGTTATTGTCATAAACTTGGAATCATTATGTGTCCTTTATAATTAAAAGAAAAGTAAAAAATTTTTAGTAGAAAATTTGGTTAAAGATAAGTATATACTATTGATATTTATAATATTAATTTGGAATAAATAGTGAAATTAGCAAGTGATTTCAAATTATAGAGACAATAGATGCCTATAAATAAATTATTTACATATTTATATAATTTATCTAATTTTATGAATTATATATATTAATCTATACCAGATTTATAGATATCTATAAATTAACTATCGCAATCGGTCACGTATATGTATATTTTGATATAAATCAGAAGTCGCTCAAATAATTGTATATTTGTTTACATTCATCTTTATTACCAGCTCCTGCAATATGAAAGGACTAATTTTTAAAGAAAAATCTAAACAATTTAATTTATATATACGATAACTCCAAGCGCTCGATAAAATCGAGTCATTTGCTCGAACCAGCTTATTTAAAATATCTCGTGATATTCGAATTTCGTTTTTAACTACCTCATCTCAAAATTTTTTTCTACAAAAATAGATTCAATTTTTGCAATCAGAAAAAAAGAAAAAGTAATAATTATAATTTCCATTGAAAAAATAATGCGAATATTAGGTGTATTAAATGTTATTCTGATAAATGCTATATTGCATAGTTTGATGGTCCTCAAAAGTGACTGAACTTGTGGGAGAGCGATCAACGAGCATTGAGGGAAGAGGGGTAACTTGTTTCAATTCAGTACGAGCCTGCAGTAGAATCAAGCTAACAATGAGGCTCTGTGTTTGAATGGCATGCCAGCAGAGTTGGAAACTTTAATGAAGATGAAAGAAAGCAGATTATGACGCATAATGTTGACATTGACAATGACATTAACGTATAGACGATGTAATAATATATATATGAGTAATAGGAGGAAATCTTCCAAAAATCGATCACGATTCGCCTCTATAAGATTATGTTACAGAAAGTAGAGTCAAAATCAAAACTCCTCAACTGTAAATTGTTTTATCTCTTGGTAATTAACTTCCTCATTGAGTTAAATCATCCGTCACTGATTTAAAAATTGCTTTTTTAGAAAGCTAAGGAATAGATGGAGTAAAATGTTTTATTAAAAAGTTATGTAAAGTATGACTACGCTGTCCGTGGCGTCTATCGCGCACACTTCATCGTTTGCATTCGCCATTTCGAACTCTCTTAATACACGGAAACGACGTTTATGTGGCATTGATTCGTTCACCTCTTACACTTTAGGTGGTTAACACAAACTTGAGGTGGTTAGGTCGTGAAGATGCTAAAAGACTACACAACGTATAGCATTGATAGTGTTTATTAAAGCTGTCTCTACTCTTCGCCGACCTCCCCTCTGCTCGACTTCTCCCTGCTAACTTACTTTTCGAATCATATTGATGGACCGTTAGACCTTGTTGATGTTGTCAAACCTTTCGGCTTGTCGGCGCTTATGTTTCTTTTATTTATTTATCGTCGATCTTGTTGCTTACTCAAGATGACTGTTACAATGGCCTTGTGCCGCCACAAGTTCAAGCATCACTGAGTCGAGTAACAATCGACTGAGATTTACTTCCAAGAATTTACATTGCAAAGAGACAAGTGACTACTTGACCCAAATCATTTATTTATCTTCCCACTGCACCATTTCTATCAATTTAAGAAAGCTGTTGTTATGTTCAATGCTCTGTATTAGTTTTACCAAGTAAACACCTTCTTGCCCTTACTAACTATTTTCTTATAGGTATTAGTCGCTAATCTGGAACACATGCGTGTAATGGGAGTATGAAAACTGTGATGATAAAGGGATGCTTGTTGGAGAAAATCAGTTAGTTGCGAGTTAGTTGCAAGTCGATGGCCATTAGTCGTGAGTCGTTGTTCATTAGCTGAGAGTTAGTTGCGAACGAGTTGAAAGCGAGTTACAAGTTGGTTAGTTGCCGAGTTGT
>JACXIV010000891.1:0-12405 GCA_014737475.1 Bombus confusus
TGTAGAATCGCGTATGTAGAAGAGGGTTGAGTCGAAACTGACTTTCCGCCTCCGTGTTCGCACGAAGGAAAGTTTGTATGGGGTGTGTTTAGAGCACGGGGAAAGCGGATTCGTGGATTGTAATATTCGTTAGGCCAAGCGGGGCTAAAGTTAAAGACAATGATTGGTTAATACGAGTCTCCTGTTCGGAGGTAGGTGGAGGAGGTCTCCCCTTGAGCGTGAATCCTGGGTGGCCTTGTGCGTGAGAAAATATCCGCTTTCTCCGTGCTTCCCAGAAATGAGCAATAGTCCCAATGAAATGTTTTAGGATCGCTCTTAAGTCCGATGACATGTGCGGGTCGAGCGGTCCTAATTTGCCAATGACAGATTTATGGCACTCCTTGGGTCGATTGTTTGTTGAAGTCAAGAACGATCGTCGCCAGGCGACCCCCCCCCCCCCAACGAGGGACGGCGCGCGACCGTGTTACGCGACGTAACAACAATCATAGTTCATTTATGAAATTTAGCAAAAATTAATGCATAAATCAATAAATATGCATATATCATAAATTAAATTATAAATTATAAATTATGTATGTGTTCTGGTATAATTTATTGATTGATAGAAATATAATTATTTAATTTACGTTTAGATATACGCTTTTAACTTTAATTTTAGTTTTAAGATCTGAGTTCATTCTCAATGTGATAATTGATTGTAATTTTAATAAACAAATAAAAAAAAAAAAAAAAAAAAAGATCTGAGTTCGGCTGTACATATTACATACTATATGATAGCTTACCCCAAGACGGCACTCTTGTAGTCCGTCAGTCCAAGGTTCTACTGGAAGGGGCCACAAAATCAATATGGCGACAGTCCGAAATCATAGTTACGGTCGCCCTTACGCAGTTTCTTATAGTTCGTCCTGATGACTCACCTGTCTGTTTATTTCCGTCACCTTTGTTGTTCGCGGCGACGGTTACAAAGGTGTTGTCGGTGACACCACAGTACCCCCCCCCCCCCGGCCAGTGATAACGTTTATCTTTTTTAGCGAGACTGTTTATGTTTATGCTTGGTAACGGTCGGGAAAACGAACGTGTCTACCTGAACGTGTAACGTACCAGGTTCGTTCGTCTCCTTCACGCTGTGTTTCTTGTGGTGTGTTATGATTTTCTATGGTTTTGCGATATACTGTTATCCCAGGCGATTCGGTACTGGGTTCGGTGAGTTTTTGCTCTATTTCCTCGGGAACTAAAAATGCCGGTTTTAGCCTATCTATTGAAACTATTGTGTTCTTATCGTTTATTGAAATTTTGAAAGTTTTGCTGCCGCGTTCAATCACCTTGTACGGACCATCGTACGGTGGTTGAAGCGGACTTTTAACTGTGTCGTTGCGTAAAAATACGTAGGGGGCTGTTTTTAGTTCCCGGAAAACGAACACTGCGCGAACCGTGGCGCGATGGAGGTTGCGGTTTAGCTTCGTTGATGCGTTCTCTTACTCGGCTGATGAAATATGAAGTGATTGGGTCAGTTGCGGGTAAGAAAAACTCGGCCGGTAGGCGTATTCCCGTGCCGTATGTCAGTTCTGCTGCCGTTGCGTTCAAGTCTTCCTTGATAGCTATTCGAATACCTAGGAGTACTATTGGTAGGATCGCTACCCAGTTGCTGGTATTGTGGCACTTTATTGCTGCCTTAAGTTGTCTGTGAAAACGCTCTACCATCCCGTTGGACTCAGGATGATAGGCTGTTGTACGTAAATGTTTTATACCAAGCAACCGGCATAGGTCCTCGAAAAGTTTTGATTCGAACTGGCGTCCTTGATCTGTTGTTATACGCAGAGGTACGCCAAAGCGAGCTATTCAGGTATCAAGGAAAGCTGAAGCAACAGTTGACGCTTCCATGTCTCTTATCGGTATTGCTTCAGGCCATCGCGAAAATCGGTCTATACACGTTAGACAGTATCGATAGCCTTGAGACAATTGCATCACGACAATGTCTAAGTGTATGTGTTCGAAGCGGCCTGCTGCTTCGATGGTGCCTACTGGTGTCGAGACGTGCCTGGTTATCTTGCAGCGTTGGCAGGGGATGCACTATCGTGTCCAATTCCGACAGTCCCTGTTGATTGCTGGCCAGGCAAACCGTTTCGTCACCAGTTTTTGCGTTGCACGCATGCCAGGATGTGATAGTCCGTGCAACGAGTTGAATATGCGGCGGCGTAGTGTTTTCGGTACGAAAGGTCGTAGGTTGTCGCCCGAGATGTCGCAGTACAATTCTACGCCATTCGGTGGAAAATGTATTTTTTTGAATTGTAATGCGGTTGTCTCTGTTTTTAGTAAGTCGTGTAGCTCGACGTCGTTTTGTTGTGCCGCGGCGAGTGTTTGGTGGTCTACTGTATTTTCTATTGTCTCTATCCGCGATAACACGTCGGCTACGTTATTGTTTAGTCCTTGTATGTAGCGTATGTCCGTTGTAAATTGTCCGATGTAGTCTAGGTAGCGAAATTGGCGTGGTGAGCACTTCTCCAGGTTTTGAATGAACGCGTATACCAAAGGTTTATGGTCGGTGTATATGATAAAGTTTCGACCTTCGACCGCGTGTCTAAAGCGTTTTACAGCTACGTACATCGCTAGTAGTTCGCGATCGTACGCGCTGTATTTTCTCTGTGCTTGGGTTAGAGACTTTGTTAAAAAACCTAGAGGTTGCCACTTGCCATCTACTAGTTATTGTAACGCGGCTCCTATCGCAAAATTTGATGCGTCTACAGCTAGACTAATCGGCGCGCCCGGTGCTGGATGTACTAACATGGTCGCGTTGGCGAGGGCGCGTTTTGATTCGCGGTACGCGTTTTCCGTTTGGTTCGACCATTGTATGAGCGTATCGTTCTTCTTTGCTCCTTTTAGGAGGTCGTTTAACGGTTGTAGAATTTCGGCGGCACCTGGTATGAAAAGTCGGTAGAAGTTTATCATACCAAGGTACTTTCGAAGTTCTTTAATTGTCGCAGGTTTCGGTGCTTTTGTGATGGCGTCAACGCGTATCGCCATCGGTTTTATTCCGTCGGCGTTGACGGAATAGCCTAGGAATGCAATCTCCTTCTGGCCGAATTCGCATTTCGAAGGGTTAATTACAACAGCGTACCTGCTTAGACGCTCGAATAACGTGCGCAAATGTTCGTAGTGTTGCTGCTCGTCTTCGGATGCTATTAAGAAGTCGTCAATGTATGCGAAGACAAAGTCTAACCCGCGTATTATTTCGTCTACGAACCTTTGGCACGTCTGCGCTGCGTTTCGCAGGCCGAACATTGTATTGACCGCTTCGAAAAGGCCAAACGGAGTTATGATCGCCGTTTTTTCTATATCTTGAGGCGCGATCGGTATCTGGTGGTAAGCGCGGATGAGATCTATTTTTGAGAAGATGCGCTTACCATGCAGTTGTTATGCAAAGTCTTCGATGTGTGATGGCGAGTAACTGTCGGGTATTGTGCAAGCGTTTAACGCCCTGTAGTCGCCACAAGATCTGAGGCCTCCGTCCTTCTTCGGGGCGATGTGGAGGGGTGATGCCCATGGACTTTTCGATGGCCGTATCACTTCTTGTTCCAACATCATCTCGAATTCCGCCTTCACCAGCTTGAGTCGGTCCGGTGCGAGGCAGCGTGGTTTGCTGCTGACGGAAGGTCCAGGCGTGGTCTCGATGTGGTGCACCACGCTGTGTCGTATGTGTTTTCGTCCGAAGGCTGGCGGACGTGTGAGATCCGGGAATTCGGCTAGAAGCCGGTGATAGTTTGTTTCCCCGGAGATGATTTTGATTGCCGCGGCTTCGTTGTCGGCCGCGAATCCTTTTGCGACGAAGTCGGTGGTTTATCGATTAGGCGTCTGTTCCGTGGGTCCACCAACAACCCGTAATGGCATAAGAAGTCCATTCCGATGATCGGTTTGGGTACTTCCGCTATTATGAAACGCCATCGTAGTTCTCGTCACAGGTTTAGGTTTAGCGTCAACGGGATCGTGCCGTAGGTTGGAATGGCCGATCCGTTGGCGGCGAACAGCACGAAACAATCTTCTTTAAGGTCTTCTTGTATTCTGCTGCGTGGGTACACACTAACGTCTGCGCCCGTGTCAATTAAGAAAGGTATTCCGATATTGCTGTCGGTGATAAAAAAGCGGCGGGTGTTTGTGTAGTCGCTGGCGTTAGTCGTGTTCACGCATTTCCCTGATTCCACTTACAAGGAATCGTACACTTCTTTGCTTTTTCCTGGAATCTTTGGTGGTAGTAGCACCAGTCAGGGTTTGATTGTCGCCGTTGTCGCGAATTACTCCTGGAGCGCGATTGTGACCTGAATCTTCTAAATTTGGCGAGTTGGTTGAACTGACGTCGAGATTCGATCCTCATTGCAGCCAGTTCTTCTTGCAGCTTGTTTATCTTCTCGTCAACACTTTCTACCGTTATTTTCCGCTGGTGTTCGCAGGATGGCTTCATACACAGTGCGTCATAAGTGCTTGCTGCACCTAGTTGTAGTCTAGTTTCGTAGATTTTGTCTGCCATCTCTGTGAGTTCACTCGGGTCTTTGGTTTTCGCTGGAGCGAGGATCGCCCTTATGGGAGCTGGTAGGCGATTCCTGCACATAATAAGAAGAAAGTCGTTCGTCACAGATGAAGCGGCCAGATTTTTCATATCTCGGTAGAATTGTGACGGTGTTCGGTCACCCATGTCTTGCGCTTCGAGTAGTTTTTGTACCCGAGCTCCGTCGGAGTCGGAAAGTCTGTGAATTAGTTCTTCTTTAATGGTTTTGTACCGATCCTTCTCCGGCGGATTTTGGATTATGTCGTCAACGAGGTCCAGTTCCCGCCTGCCGATGTTCATGAGTACGGCGTTAAACTTTGCCGAGTCATTGTCGACCTGTGCGAGCTGGAATTGCAGTTCTAAAAGTGCGAACCACCTTCGGACTTTGTCCGGTTCGTCCAACGGCAGGCGGATTGTTGGATAAGTTATTTCTGTTGCCTTCGCGCATGCTGATGTCGTGTTATCACCGCGATCGCGAGTCATTTCGAATATTTGCATTAACACCACCTCGTTTCTTAAACTCACGTCGAAAGTCACCAATTGAAGTTGTTATTAATGCAAAGAGTCTAAGATGTTAAAACTCAAAGAGTGATTTATTACTAATCTAGTCCCAGTATAAAAGGTTTGCTCGGAATATCTTTTATGTGCGCTGTCCGATAGGATACTGAATTACGATTTCGGAAAGCCTTTCCGCCAAAGGCACCTCGGCCGACCGTTACGGTCGCCCTTACACAGTTTCTTATGGTTCGTCCTGATGACTCACCCGTCTGTTTATTTCCGTCGCCTTTGTTGTTCACGGCGACGGTTACAAAGGTGTTGTCGGTGACACCACAGATTTAATGAACATATGTCATAACGGTGGTTTGATAAGTAATTAATACCAAGAGCATAATCATATAATAGTATTAATTATTAAAAAATTAATTAAAAAATAAGAATAAAAAAAATAGAATAAAAAAAATATAGAATAAGAAAGTCGGATAGTAAGTTAATAGGTAGGAAAACACTTCGGACACATTGGAAGTGTTTATCAACATAACGTTAATCGAGACAATGATCTACAGTGAGATCCGTTATAACGAGACGTGATAAAGTGTACGCGTACCGAGCGAAAATTCAAAGTCGATTTTCTCGAAAACAAAGACTCAAACGAAAAATTTTTATTCTATATTTTCGACTTCTTTTTTCACATAGAATCACCCCCTTTCCACTTGTACCACCAGCTACCAACCACCCTGTATATTTATTACTTAGGAATATACTTATTTCTGTCCATATTTACTTCAATAATTAAAGCTACAGATATATACGTTGTTGATACAACTTATCTTTACATTTAATTACAATCAATACTTAATAATAACTTAATAATAACTATTATTAATATATAATATATCATATTATATATTATATATAAACTATTATTGATTTCTTTTATCTTATTGCTACAGTAACTCAGTTAAATTAATTCACTTCGTATATTCGGTCATTATAACTTCATTATAACCTCGCATTTAAACTTTATCACTTTTCAAATATTTATTTACTTATAACTGTATGATAATATCGTCAATGTTATAATAAATTGTTCCACTATTCACTTTACAGTGAAATATAGGTTTTTACCGATTATTTTCGCATTTGTTCATTACATGAACTATACTAACACCTTGATAGATATTAATAAGTTTATATATCTTTTCAGTCAATTCCTCTTATCACACTGGATTCTTTCAGTGTATATTAACTTAATTTACTTATTTTATATCATTGCACATACATAATTCTTCAAATAAATTCTTTTTCCCAGAGCGAACCGAAGCACATCCGAACACTTCAACATCTCGAGCCGAACTCAACCTTTTCTTTTTTTTTACGTAAAGGATAACCGCGCGGACGCCACACCGCTTCTGAGGAGAAGCGGCGAAGTAGTGTCGGACTCCAACCGACTAAAACCTCCAAGATGCGATCGAAGGGAGTCCCGGAACTGCCAGAGCAATACGCGCCCCCTCCGCCGCGCACGATGATCCATCCGCTAATGGCGTGGTGTATGGTCATGTCACGCCGTGTCCCATCACTGGGGCCGCCGTGCAAGGCCGTCTGGGTCCCCGACTGGATGGCTTGGCGGGCCCTAGGCGCTGGACCGACCAGCGCCTAAGTTCTAAGTCCTGCCGCCTTCTTCCGGAGCATTACCTGTTCGCAGAAGGAGGTCACCGCCTTCTTCTCTCGCCGGCCAGCAATGCGTTTAGAATCTCCGGCGGCAAGAAATCCCTTCCTATTTTCATGGTGAGAGTGAGGCGTGGCACAGCCCACGCCGGGCAATGCTCCAGCGTGTGCTGCGCCGAAGCACCCGTGCCCGGTGAGCACCTGCGTCACCCTGTAGGTCAGGGTAGGCCCGCCTCCGTCCAGCCAAACACCACAGTTTGACAGGACGGCCTCGACGACCCTTAGCCCAGGCGCGCCCGCTCTCGTATTGAGTCTAGCGCGCCATCTATCGAGCAGGGTCCATGGAGCCTGATCCCCACGTTGTCCCACGGTGCTCCTGCAGGGGGGTATTAGTCCAGGCTAGATCACGAAAACAGTTTTGGATGGTCTAGATTAGACTATATTAAAGTTGTATTTAGCTTGATATCGTTTTTCAAATAGTAATACTCGGAAATATTATTTTATTATATTTTATTTTATTATATTATATGTCGCTTTCCAATAGCAATATAATCTTAATATTAAAGTTAATGTTACATTAATTTTCTAATATTCAGAATAGTACTTCATGTATCATTATTTGGAAAACGATACCAATTATCGGGACCCACCACAGGGAGGTAACTACACTCGGGTCCTATTTATGTAAAAACCTTATCAGCATTAGAAGCAGAAGATGTAAAATTATTTTACAGTAAAGGAGTAACATGTATTGAAATTTATTAATTAGAGTAGGTGTAGTACGTGTATATAATCTTACTTGCACATTGAGCTTATCATCGAAGAAACGAAACCATGCAATTTACCAATTGTAGCACGCATCAATGGATAATGAGATCTCGTTGCTATCCATTAAATTGCAGTCGCCTCTCCACGATTCCATGAATGGAGTTTAATTCCTTGGCTTTGAGCGGACATGAAGAATGTTGTTACATTCAACAATTCGCAGACGCCTAATAACTACAATTTGCATTTCAGCTGATTTTATATAAAAAACTGACGTGAAAAATTAATTTTGAAATAAAAGAAAAACAAGATAGACATAAATAGTTAATATTAAATAAAACAAGATAAATCATTAATTTAATCACTACGAATTGATAACATTGATTTAAATGAATAGCAGAATTGCATACGATTAACAGTATAACTATTACAAATTAAGAGTATAGTTATTTTAAATTAATGAAAGAATATTTTTATAAATTATTGGTATAATTGCAAAAAATTAATGGAGTAATTGTTGTAGATTAATAACAAATTGTTATAAATGAATAACATAAATGGTATAAATTATAAATATATTTGTAATAAATTCATGGCTTAAATGCTATAAAGTAACAGTTTAAATATTATAAATTAATAGTTTAAATATGATAAATTATAATAGTTTAAACATTACAAATTAAATGTTATAAATCAATAGTTTAAATGTTGTAAATTAATAGTTTAAATGTTGCAAATTAATAGTTTAAATGTTATAAATTAATGATAGTTTGTTACAAATAAATAGTTTAAATATTGTAAATATACAGTTTAAATGTTGTAAATTAATAGTTTAAATGTTATAAATTAATGGTAGTTTGTTACAAATTAATAGTTTAAATGATTTAAATATACAGTTTAAATGTTTTAATCTAATAGCGCAAATGTTAAAATTGATAATTTATAATTGATACTTTACGGTACGGAACAGTACAGTAAAGAGCTCGCGCGCGAGTGTGTGTTCCTTATATATTCCTGATAGCATACACTTGGCAAAGTGCCGGAAGGTTGATCGAACGATAACGGTTTGCTGATATGATAAGAAGTGGTTTTTCTATTATAACACGATCAAATGTAATAATTTGTTAATTTTCATTGTAAATTTCGCCTTCAACGATATATTGCGATAACCATTTCTATAATTTTAGTAGTTTTTACGAACTAAATCTAAATTCACACTTTTGTGGTATTAGTCTTTGATTTAGAACTGCGATAATTTATATCGAATGCCAATTTATGATGAAAATAATTGTACTATAATAACCAAACGTAAAGTTGGCCAGTGGTCAAATACGGTCACTTCTTTCACATGGAGAAGAATGTAATATATAATATTTCAGTTTGTAACAAATGCAGATATTTTACATTTCTAATTTTTGCAACTCGGCAGAATATTTTATATCGATTAATACATTTTTTTAACGAACTCCCAAGTATATACCGTTGTACAACAATTCCGTTTTAATTTTTGTTTTCTAATATAAGATTATATTAATATGTTGTTATAGCTCAATTATTAATTTAATTTCTTACGTCATTTTATTTAATAACGTTTGTAATTTGTAATTGTAATATCCGGTAGAATTCCGTCTATTTGAATCTGTCAGGCGATGAATATGTAACCTCAAATTCTTTTACTCCGACGTCACCATAAGCGACCCATCCTTTCCATTGTTAGTATACAGACTTCCAATAACGACGAATCCATACCTCGCCACCCTGATAAGTAACTTCTAGGAATAATATCCCCTCCGTCATTTTCATTGTTCTCTGTTAGTATATTGTTATGTCGCGTAACACAATCGCGCGCCGTTCCTTGTTGACGGAGGTCTCCAAGCGCCGACCGCTCTTAACTTAACAAACAATCGGCCCAAAGAGTGCCGTAAAGCTAGCATCGGCAAATTAAGACCACTAGACCGTACGTGTCATCGGACCTAAGAGCGGTCCTTAAGATATTTCCTTGGGATCATTGTTCGATCCTGGAAAACACGGAGAAAACGGATATCTTCTCACGTACAAGACCACACTTATCTCCGAACAGGAGACTTTTATTAACCAATCACTATCTTTAATTTTAGCCCCGCTTGGCCTAACGAACAGCACAATCGACGAATTCGCTTTCCCCGTGCTCAAGACACACCCCGTACGAACTTTCCTCCGTACGAGCACGGAGTCGGAAAGTCAGTATAATACGAATCTTCAAACACCTCAAATCGTCTATTTCAAATCGTCTATCACGTTTAATCATAAGTCTTACACCTTCATACGGCATAAGGTTGCCTATCTATATTCCACGGAATATAATCACACGTCTACCTTCTTGTTCAACGACGTTATATTTTCCGCGACGGCGAAGCTTATGACGCGATACTATTACGTGAACATTGATACCTCACTAGATAAAAGTTGTTATTAATAAACTATATTTAATTGTTACCTCAGTGAGATACATCATTTGAACTACCCCTATCTTCTTAACCGACATAGGGGGTCGGCTCACTTCGCGGCGTCGGTCAACAGATTGTAACGGGAATTTACGCCTCCCGTTGGCGCGACTCCTCGCGACTCGCGTCTCCTCGCGAAACGGTCGAACATATATAGACTTCAAATAACGACGGCCAAGTCAGTCTAAATCTACAAGGCGATACTTAACGATTGCAATATTGGGTTGAGAAATAAAAGTTTATACATTATCACGCGAGTTATATTTTTTACGTGACAAATACTTATGTCCTTACTGCTGATAATTTCTCGTTCATATAATATAATAGTTGACGTTGAGAGAAATGAATTCAATGACAAGAAATTTATTTAATCGATTTATCTAACTAAAGTTTTGTTTTGGAAAGAATGAAACATGTTCGAGCAGTTCGATTGTTTTTCCTTTTCTTTCTTTCCGTTTTATTAAATAATCGCAAGAAGACAACATCATTTTTTGAATATGATGTTGACAGCTAATTATATAAAAGTGAATTTTTACGTATCATTTAGTATGGTAGTTTTTTCGCAAATTTTTCCCTACACGTAGTTAATTTACGATCTTTTGCGCAAGAAGATCTTACACAGGATCTAAGAAAACTTCCAAAATTTCTTAGAAAGTGAATTAATCCCGCAAAAGGTTGATATTAATGAAACATCGCAGACACGTACCACGGTAGCCATGACACTTGTTAAGATAATTGTCGACAACTAATTGATTAAACGGAAATTCCGGTCGAAAACGGTAAGCGAATCTTACCAGAGGTTCTTCCTTTGTCGTAAGATCCTGATAGTTCACGAATTTTAGAATTTCTTTAGAGAGAATGTTACTGATTTTCCTAATGAGCACTTTCACTATTCTGGCAGGATCGTCAAAATGTCACGTAAAATTTGTCGTGGGTTTATATAAAAAGTGAGAAGAACGGAGAACCAATATTCTTGTTCCTCTTTTACTATATCTTATTCAATATTTTGATTGACGATACAATGATGCCTTAAGTTTTGTTGGTGGAATCAAGACTGACTTTCAGCTGCCGTGTTAATACAGAGGAAACCTCATGATGGGTGTGTCTAGAGTAGGAGGAAAGTGGATTCGTTGATGGTACTTTTCATTAGGAACAGTATTACGCCCCGTAAAACGTAACGGGACGTCCATCCCTCGGTCGGGACGGCCGGCCACTCGCGGCCTAACCGTAATTAGTCGGGCCGCAATGTCCCTTATAAAAGCAGGTACAGTAATAACCCATAAAAAATGGGAAAGTTGGGTTCTCCCATTTTCTCTGGGATTTCTACTTACAAATGACCGGTGGTGGGGCGACCAGCGACCACCCCCGATCAGTATAAATACCTCCGTTATCTAGCCAGAGATATTCAGTCTGTGTGAATTTCATCTGGTGTGTTCTTAATATTCCGTGTTACTGGACGCCGTTGTCCATCGTCTATACCGTGTCTGCACTCAACCGTTATCGCATAACATATCGCTCGCGAGTCACACTCACTACGATATTAATCGTAGTCTCGCGAATCACTACTCTAACATACGAGACTTACCACGCTAAGTCCCACGAACAGTTGTGCTATCAGTGAGATAAGTTATTGAAAATATAGATTATATTATAATCTTCTTTCGTGGCGTTAATTATAAATCGTAACGGGAATTTAATACTACCTTTGAGGGTAGCGATCCGAGATGCGAATTGGTTAGAAAAGAGAACGTTAGTGGAGGAAGCCTCCTACCAAACGTTGATCGTGGATGATATCGTTCATGCGAAAAAAGCCCGCTTTCTCCATGCTTTCTAGAAACGAACAATAAACCCGAGGAATGTTTTAAGGGCCACTTATAGATCAAAGACACTTACGGGACTTGAAAGTCCTAATAGTTAAAATAGCGAAACTTATGGATCCTTAGGTTTATTGTTCGTCTGCGTAAGGGTAGGTCGGCATCTAACGACTATTCTCAACGAGGGATGGCGTACGGTTCTTGTCACGCGACGTAACAATCTGGATGTTGCGTGTGGCCTCTTAGAGTTTTTTTTTTATATTTATTTAGGTGTATTTACAATGAATTCTTTAAAGAATTTTCAGTAAATTCAGCTATCGTGTTACAATGTCATGAGTATAAAGAGTTTATTGCATGTTTGATTCTAATTGAATCTAGTGCTTAAATCTAGGGGATAGTGTTTTTTTAGCCTGCGGATCTGATCCGTTGTGTCAAGTAATTGAGTAACTAGAGGGTTTTGGTGGTTGTTGACTCTTGTGCTATATCTATTACTGAATTTGGTTATTTCTTCTTTGACTGTGGGTACCTTGAGGTCGCGATGTATTGTTTCGTTGGTAACGTACCAGGGTGCGTCTAATAAGGTTCTTAGTGTTTTCGACTGTAGTCGTTGGAGTATTTCTATGTTGGAAATGCTTGCTGT
>JACXIV010000855.1:0-12307 GCA_014737475.1 Bombus confusus
CAGATGGAGGTATATGGGCCATCTTCGAACTAGTTAATTCAAGTTGAAGAAACTAGTCGAGAGGCTAAATTTAGAGAATAGAAGTGGCTGGTTATCCACGAATAAGTTTAGAAAACACTAGGTTACACTTGAATCAATTTACTTTCGAGAGAAGGTCGTCACTTGTTTGTAAACTACACTGAGCACTATACACACGTCTGCACGCTTCGGCTGTCGACGGCGAACTGGGACTAAAACTTAGCACAAAATATATTAATGCAGACCTGATGGAAAAAGGACACGAAGTAAATAATATGATCAGTCTGGTCAAGAGTGGCACATTAATTCCGATATTTCTTATAGAACTTGAGTAAACAAAGCAACAAAAAAGTCTATAAAATTATCATGATATGTAGTATGTTAATAAAAATAGAACCACCGAGGGCAAACAGAAATATATTACATTGTGCCAGATGTCAACGGCACGATCACACGAAAGGTTACTGTAATAAACCACCTACGTGCGTCAAATGTGTAACAACACATCTTTTGAACCAGTGCCCACATGGTAAAAAAAAAAAAAAAAAAAAAAAAAAAAAAAAAAAAAAAAAAAAAAAAAAAAAAAAAAAAAAAAAAAAAAAAAAAAAAAAAAAAATAAAAAATGTAATCTGTTCAAATTGTAAAAACAATCACCCAGCAAGTTATAAATGTTGTATTACAAGAAAAGAGCTTCAAAAAAAGTTATTTCCTCCAATCAGATACAGACATGTCTCAAAGCAACTAACAACACAAACAGATACAACTACTTTAAAAACAAACAATAAACAAACTGTTGAGATAAATGTGATGTTGGTATGATCAGTAGTTTTGACGTCCAGAGTTGGTGCAACTGTTTGCATTTTCTTTTGTTTTTCCCCGTCCGTTATATCTTTCTATCTCTGTATCGGATGTGTTGAAATGGTTGTACAAGGTGGTGAAATACAGAACATACAAAACTAATCTGTGTAAATCAATCAATGAATCAAAACCCAAACCTATATAATAACATAAACATTGATTTAAGTCACAAGCAACAAAAGCTACGCAGAAATCACAAAGGCAGACAATATTCAATCAATAATTACTAGGGCGAAAAACAGGCGACAAATATAGAAAGACTAAAGAAACTTAGGATATTGGAACAGAACTGCAACGGTTTTCAAATTAAATTACCCGAACTAAAAGTATATCTAAGTTATCAAAATTTGGATATCATCACCATATCCAAAACATACGAAATGGAAAAATCACACTTAAAACTCCCAAACTATGTCTACTATGGTACCCCATATCCAAGTAGCAGAGCACATGGAGGTTTAGGAATTTTCATAAAAAAAGGGCATTAGACACTCCCAAATAAAATCATACTTAAAAAAAAAAAATATAATCGACATCAATCAACATAACATTTAATTCTTACGACTTCAATATCTCAGCAGTATACTGTTTATTAAAACATGCAATACCAGCTGTGGAATATAACGATATTTCAACATCTTTAGCACGAAATTTTTAATATTAGGGGACTTCAAAGCAAAACATAGCTACTGACATTTCAGAATGAACAATCGTAAAGGTAATGCATTGTTTCACTACGTCAGGCAGACTTTCGTACTGGCATAGGGATATAAACAAAACACCGGATTTATTGGACATAGCTATTACCAACACAAACTTACACATTAAAGCAAAAGAATCACTCGAGCTCCACTCAGACCAACACCTACAATCTCGAATCAGAACAAGAAGCAGCAACAGATGAAAAAGAAGTGTCCAGGGCGCTGGGTAATCCAGCGCCACGGGGCTATCAACCGTCTAGTTGGGGGATCAGGTGGCATTGCTCGGCAGCCTCGGCGACGGCGTGCGGTGTGGGATGGCCGTACACCGCGTCGTAACTCGCGCGGCGGCGAATAGGGGAAAGATGTTCATCCTCCCCTGCCTGCCGCCCGCGGGGTGAGGATAGGGAAGGGGATTACTACCCTTCCCCGCTCGTGGAGCGATAAGCGCGGGGAGCGCGTGATGAATGCTTTTGCAGTTCCAGGGCCCCCTCCATATGCGCACGGGACGACCATCGTGGAGGTTTTAGTCGGTAAGAATTCGGCACTACCCTGCGTCCTGCACCTAGGGGACGCGGGGTGCCTATGAAGATTTCCTCCATAAAAAAAAGAAAAAAATAAACAAAAAGTACTAACAAATAACACAACGGATTGGACAACCTATAAAGAAATTATAGTCAATAATCTGAATTGTAATATACTCCTAAAAAATGAACAAGATATTGAAATTGCAGCGGAAACACTAATTACCACTTTACAATCAGCAGCTTACACCGCCACAAAATACAAGAAGAGAACACTATCAAACGCACATCATCGACCTGATTAGAAACAGAGAAAAACTGAGAAAACAATGGCAAAGGACACAGTGGCCACAGTACAAATACCAATACAATAAGCTCAATAACAAAATCAGAACTGAAATCTAAAAATCAAATAACAGCAACTTTATAAATTTCATAAATAATCTTCATGATAACGACAGAACAAACTACTCACTTTGGAAATGTATAAAGAGATTAAAAAGACCAGTTACTTCCATACCACCGATACAGAAATAAGTTGGACAAAATCTATACAGGATCAAGCGGAAACGATAGCAGACTAATTATAACTAATTATTACAAATTATATTTACAAATGAGCTGCACATTCTCTAAAATATAGACAGCAATAACCTATTAAGACACGAAGCTAAAAGACAAAAAAAAAAGAAGAAAGAAATCATTGCTGTAATCAAACGCCTAAAGAACAACAAAAACCTGGATACGACCTAATCACAATAAAAATGCTGAAAAAACTACTAGGAAAAGGAGTGAGATTCCTAACAATCCTAACTAACGCCATCTTCAGATTGGATACTTTCTACAGATCCGGAAATGTGCGGAAATAATATTGCTGCAAAAATCAGACAAAAACCCTAGACTATCGTCCTCATATAGGTCGATTTGGTAGCCGAAGCTATGCACAGATGACTAACCAAACGCCACCCTTGAACAACCAAAACCAAAACAACGACAATAACGACACTACAGAAATCAAGGAACTGCTCAAGCAATCCGTCAAAAACACCGAAATGTTAACAAAAATGATAAGTGAGCAAAGTGCAGTACTCAGATAACAAACACAACAAATTACAGCCATACTACAATTACTTACAAACACGTCAAGTAAACATAGAAATGGACACGTTGAAAATAGCAGCTTGGAACTTCAATGGTTTACAGTAACGGTCCCTCGAAACTAAAACATTTCTGTATAACAATAATATCAACAAATATGTAATAACTTGTAACACATTTCACTCCAAAAAGCTACATGAAAATATCATATTACATCTCTATAATACCAAACACCCCTCAGGAAAAGCACACGGTGGGGCCGGTGGGGCCGCAGTGATAATAAGAAACGATATCCACCACTTACATAGCCAAATTAGACAGGAACACGTTCAAACAACCTTACAATACAAACTAACAGCAACTACTTCCAGATGTCGGCAGTATATGCACCACCGTGACACAAAATGACATTACAAAAATGGGAAGAATATCCTGCAATTCTTAGGTGACAAATATATAGCAGCGGGAGACTTTAATGCAAAGTGCACGCTATGGGGCTCAAGAACTAATACACCTCGAGGTAAAACACTAGAAAAATATATTAGAACTTAGTAATCTCAACATATTATCCACAGGAAGACCAACATACTGGCCGACAGATCTAAACAAAACCCCTGACTTGCTTGATTTTGCAGTTATAAAAGGATTAAACGCAAATAAATTAAAAACAACACCCAGTCTTGAGCTTAGCTCCGATCATACACCGATAATAATAGAATACACAAGCAAACCAATACTTTATAGCAATTCGGAGTTGCTTTGCAATAAAACCACCAAATGGCAAACATTTAAAGAACTAATTCAGAGCAAAATCAACCGTAATATTCCATTGAAAACCCGAACAAATCGAACAGGCAGTAACAGCATTGACAGAAATTATACAAGAAGCAGCATGGGCAACTACTATTTCTGATCCAAATAATAGGAAAACAAAAATAATTCCACTAGACGTCCTTGACAAAATCAGAGAAAAAAGAAAAGTGAAAGCAAAATGACAAAAACAAGAAACACGTGAAAACAAACTTGCAAAGGAAATAAAAAGTAAAATAAAAGATCATAATAATAACGAATTCTCAAAATTCATAGAGACACTCTTTGCGCCAAGAATTCCAACTACTCTCTATGGAAAGCTACGAATAAAATAAAGAAGCCAATAAAACTAATCCCAGTAATCAGAAAAACAGACAACACATGGGCCAGAAACAACGAAGAGCAAGCTGAAGGATTTTCCAACCACTTTTGTAACACATTTACTCCATATAATATTAACAACAGTAAAACACTAAAAAGAAAACACCCCACTGACCTCACTAAAGAAATAAAATAGACAAACTCGAAGATGGTATGTATCCCGCTGGGAGTAGCCATCCACATGTTATTTAGCAATAAAGTTAGAAAAATTTACCAAATGTCCAGTGGGACAAATTGTAAAGTACAAATTAAATAAATAAAAAAAAGAAAAAACTTACAGAAAAACTGATAGTATCGCAATATACCTGCCATGAAGCTTTGCTATATAACGTGTTTTGCTATACTATATATACATATAGCATAGCAAACTATACAGTAGCCGCACGTTTACAGGACACTCTGTATAACTTTATCGATAAAACAACACACATGTTGTGAAGAAACGTCAAGTCACATCACATATGCATTCAGTACTGAACAAAATTAAATTATGTTTAGAAAATTATAAAGTGACTTTAATTTATATTAGATTAATATTACAATTGGTTAATCAAGAAAACGAAAGATGCGTTTATACAGTAGAAGAGTTTCACTTCGTGAATCATTTCTTGAAATACTAGCAAGAAAATCATTAATTCCAAAAAGAGTAAGTACATTTTGCACAATTTTACTAATGAATTAGTTTATTTTAATTTTCGGTGAAAGATACATATTTGAATAAAATTACAAGTTTCCGTTAATATTATTGTTACATTCGTTGATTTTATAAAAATATATTCTATATTGAGCAATAAATTCAGTTGAATTCAATAAATAATTCGTATATTTTTAAAATGTTTGCACTTAAAATATCCTATGAATATTAATATTTTTTATCAACTAAAAAAATACAATATCACTGACATGATATACATGTACACATATATTGTATTACTCTACATACTGTACAAATAGGGGTATGCGGATACCTGAATATTTGGGATTGGGACGGGCCGAAAAAAATTTGACGAGAGGCGAAACTAAAAGTTTCTGGATTCCGGGACGTGATTTAGGTATAAGCATAAGCGAGCAGTTTAACCTATATCCTGTACTTCGTTAGTGATTTAACTTCAGATCGACTCGGGAGCCCAAGATTCAACTACATATGTATACATATACTTCATACATAGGGATGAAGAAGATAAGTGACATGACTGCCACAGCGTGATTCTATATATCTGGACTGGTGGGGATTTGTTAAAAAAAAAAAGGATCAAATTCAAGATCAAATTTTTTTTATTTGCATCGTCCTTTATTCGTCACGAGGATCAAATGTGTCAAAGGAACCATGGATTGCAACTCAACTATTCTTTCAAAAAATGATGTTAAAAATCCATTGGCTTTTCCATTGACATGATTTACAGTCAGAGTTTATATTTTACAATCAGGTACAAAATAAATAATGCGATACTAATGAGAAAATAGGAAATTATTTCTTAGCACGTGAGATAACCCACCTTGAATATGATAACCCACCTTGATTCATTATCTCTGTTGTTTTGTTTAAAAAACACAATTCACGGCTCGCGCTCCGCACGACACCTGAACCAATTGTTTTTGCCTGAGTAGAATACAATTCAAGTAAAAGAAGGTTAACCTTGAATTTCAAGGTCTAGATCAATCGTACGGCAACTTTTTTAAACAAATTTCCAGCGATTCAGAAATGTAGAATCACGATGTGGTGCTCATGTCACTTAATTTTCTCGTGCCCTGTAATTACTAATTGTAGGGGAAGATGAAAAGAAATGCTGATAATAATGCTTAAACGAATAACTACCATATTTAAAATTTGGAAGAAAGATAATTTTTAGTTTGAAAAAATATTTTTGAATTAATTACAAAATATTTTAATAACTTTATATAAAAGACAAAGTATATAAAGTTAAAATAAAAAAAAGTATAAACTAAAAACACTACTCGTTACAAACTCTATACAAAAAACCAAATGTTTTATTGTTTCAAATTAGTATATATTAGATTATCCCAAAAGGAAATAATAGATGGAAATAATAATAATATTTTCTTATAAAATGAAAGAAACTTTTGATACAATCTAATACATGTTCATATAAGTATATATTCAGATATAGCTATATATATATATATATTCATATAAAAGTTCTTAAATAATAATTTTACTATATGAACATTATTCGCTTCTTATTTGTAGTTGTAAATGACAAGAAAAAGAATTAGTTGAGAAATATCATAGAGAATAAAAATATGTAATAATTAAACTATTGTACATATGTAGCTATAATATTATACATTGTCGTATTATCAAAAGAAAAATACATCTAAGAAAGTAAAATTCTCAGGAAATTGACCTGAAATAGAAAGTTATTTATATAATGAATAATTAAGTAATTTAAATTTAAATATCAATTTAATATATATTTTAGAAAAAAACAAATTTAATTAAATTTATATTAATAAATTTAAATCATTAGAAAATTTTTGAATGAATTGTAAATAATAATGTTACAGGTAATTTAATTTTTGCATAACCAAAAGAAATGTAATTTTACAATATATTTTTATTGTTTTTCAAATTTTGCGAAAAATATTCTTTGCAGGTATTTTTTATTATTAAAAGTGATGTAAACAGATTTTGTGAATTAAAACAGTTTCTTAAGAAGTATAATTTTATTGAATAATTATCTCAATTCTGTCCTAGTAAATACAATACATAGTTCAATTGTGGAATAAATTTTTACAGATATCTCAAAATTAACAATTTTCGAGATATATTATTCTTCCGTTAAATCAACGATATTATCACTGAAAATAATATTAATAGCAATGTTACAACATAATATTAAAATAGTACAATAATAATAATGATAATAACTGTTTAGGTCAATAGGTTAAAGGGGATTTATCTTTTCCGAGCTGCAGTGAGACTGGTCTTGCAATATATCGAATGGTTAACCGAGAAGTCTGTAGTTGAAGAAGTCAGTGACGATATTACGATTAATATTCGGAAGGCACAAGAAAAGAAACACGAAAAGAAAGCTCTTACTCTAGAGGTTCAACATTTCTTTTTATTTATATGTACATATGTAACTAGACTGTGGATGTTTATACATATAAAGTAGCAAGCTTCAAGTACCAAATTATTACTAAACTATTTAACTATGAAAAGAGATTATTTTACCATTTATTTTTATCTTTCTTAGGATTTCGAGGGTTTCTGAAAACATATTGTTTATGCGTATTTTTACTATTAAAGGGGGAATAAAGTAATTTTTGTGAATTAAGGCATAATGCAGATATGCAAAATATTTCAGCAATTTGTTTTATTTTTTTTTATTCCATATAAATATTATATCGAGTATTATATATATCATGATATCTAATAATAAATATTTAACAATGTTTTTGCCATTATTTTAGTCTATATAGTTTGTGTTATAAAAAATACGAGCACTTCGTTCAAATTTACAGTTGTAAACTGATAACACATGTATGTAAAATATAACGCTTGTCCACTTTTTCGAATATTCGTTTTACAAAAAGTTTAAGAAAATTTTACGATTATCTCTTATTCATTCTTTAAAAATCTATAAATAGTGCAGAAAACAAATCTCTACTTAACTTCTGCTTTCTCAGTTATATTCTCTGGAAATATGAATTTTTATAAACACCCGCAGTTTACTTATAATATGAAATACAATAAAACTAGAAATTGTCGTTAATATAATATAATAATTCATCTAAATAATTTAGATAAAAGTTACACTTTATATTTAAGGATCGTTCTTATTTATTAATGAGGCCAGAAGACCGATCATCGGACGACAGAAAATATATTTATGAATTATTTAAAAAGTTTCGCGTGTTCAAAAAATATCCTGAAAATTTGAGAGAAATATTAGCGGAAGTATGCTTTTATCAATATTTACGACCTGATCGCGTAATTGTGCGACAAGGTCGCAAAGCTGAAAATCTTTACTTCATTATAAGCGGAGAAGTCAGCGTATCGAAAATAGTTATTGATCGCTGGACTGGTACGTAAAATAAATTTTTCTTTATATAAGTCTTCAAATTCTCCGTAAATGGAAATTATAGGCAAAAAACAAAATTTTTCGAATTATGTAAAGTAAAAGAAATTTGTTTCGTATTTATAGTCGCCTTGCAATATGTTACAAATTTACTTTGTTTTTAAAAGTTTCAAATAACTATAAAAACTAACAAACGAAGTTTCAAATACAATATCTCTATTCTTTATTCTAACCATATTTTGACTTGCAGAAGGATTCCTTAAATTTGCTAAAGCAGAAGTAGTTGTATTATAAAAGCGTATGGAAGCGTTATAAATTCTATTTATGCTTAGGTGAAGCGGAAGAGATTGATATGGGCATCTTGAGTCCTGGCGATATATTCGGTGAAGTCGCATTGTTGCATGAAATACCAAGATCAGCAGCAGTATTTACAAAGAGTATGTATGTAGAGTAGAACTACATGTTTATCCCTTGTATATTATTATAAAATTATCTACTATATAATATTGAAAACAATCTTGTATGTTAATTTTTTGTATCAAGTCTAATGATTTTAATTTAATATTATTATTTGATTGTGAATTATTATGAATTCGTACAACATTTAAAGATGCAAGGATGTATAGAATGCATATAATGTACAAAAATATATAAAGTATCCAAAGTTATAATTTTTAATAGGTAAAATGGATCCCTCTTCAAGTTCCGCATCTTCAGTTGAGTCCGTGAAAATATAAAGCATAAACAAAATAAAACAAAAATCTACACTACATTTCAGTAATTTTTTTACAAAGCAATATCTCTGTTGCTTTTGATGATACGAATAAATATTTAAGGAATGAATTGCTTGTTTCCAAGGGACAAATATTATAATGCGAAATAGTTTCTTTATTGTTATATTTTTCGAGATTTAGATGTTTCCGTAATTTTTAAAAATTGAATCTTATATTTTTTGATATATTAGTTGTTACGTCGCGTAACACGGTCGCGCGCCGTCCCTCGTTGAGGGGGGTCGTTTGGCGACGACCGCTCTTAACTTCAACAAACATTGGACCCAAGGAGTGCCATAAATCTGTCATCGGCAAATTAGGACCATTAGACCCACACATGTCATCGGACCTAAGAAGGGTCCTAAAACACTTCCTTGGGACCATTGTTCATATCGGGAAAGCCCGGAGAAAGCGGATATTTTTCACGCACAAGGCCACCCAGGATTCACACTTAAGAGGAGACTTCCTCCCCCTACCTCCGAACAGGAGACTCGTATCAACCAATCATTATCTTGAACTTTAGCCCCGCTCGACCTAACGAATGTTACAATCCGCAAATCCGCTTTCCCCGTGCTCATGACACGCCCCACACGAACTTTCCTCCGTCCGAACACGGAGACGGAAAGTCAGTCTTCAACGGTTCATCGAAGTCAGGCAGTCAATCTACGACTCAATACTTCTACATACGCGTCTAACTTTACGCGCGTCAACGACTCACCGGAGTCACGTCTAAGAAACTTATCAACTAAAATCACGAGTTCATTTCTACATACGCAATTATCTTTACGCGACAACGACGGTTGTATCGCAAGACTACGAATACCTTATATCTTAAGTGGACAATTTATTATCCAATAAACAGTGTATCAGCTGTTACCTCAGTGGTATACTCATTCCAACCACCCCTATTTTCCTAATCGACATAGGGGATCGGCCTAGTTCGCGGCGTCGATCATTCGATCGTAACGGGAATTTACGCCTCCCGTTGGCGCGATTACTCGCGATCGCGTCTCCCCGCGACACGGCTGAACATTAGTCAATGCGTTTTTTTATTTTCTATACAAAAGTGTTAAAGTATTTGTGTTCTAGAATATTTAATTTAAGATTAGTACTATATAATATATATTATATATAGATAAGAGCTTAGTATTTTTAGGGTATAAAATTTATAGGGTATAAAAGGCGCATCGATAAGTGTTAGGCGGGCTGGAAAGCGAACGCGATTTTTAAAAACGTCAAGGACCTAAATTCTCCGGCGGTGTATCCAACAATACCTTATCAGCAATCGTGGGTCTAACAATTTTGTTGGATTCGAATTGATGAACATTTAACAACTGTTTTGTGCGACGGAAAAGGATAACCTTTAATAATCGACACAGAAATATGTCATACGAATCAACAAGGAAGTCTTGTACAACTGGAGATAGTTCACAACCAAGGATACTATCATTTACAACTAATAAACAGTTAGATAGTGGACAGTAAACTTTGATTTTGATGGGTGAGACTAAAGTTGCTAACTCGTCAATAACTATTTGCTCGAAAATGAGGTAGTCAGTATGCCTTTATGCGCTCCCCTCTCCCCTCTACTGTCTGTTTCCGTAACCACAGCGTTTTATTACTGCGTCACATTGACACCGAAAAATAGCAATTTCTCTTCCTTCCGTAACAGGCTATCCTGCCTGCACGAATGGTAGCGCGTATGTGACGTAGTATTTCTGTCTATTTCCCCTTAAAGTTAAACAAAGTTAGAGTTTGTACGAAAATTAAGGAGCTAAATTCGATAAACCTTTAACGTTAAGCGATACTGGTGAAATCAGTGAAAATTTATCCCATTTTTTAACAATTGATATACAGAAATATATAAGGTTTCATTAAAAAAACAAATTACGAAAGTATTTAAATTACGAAAAATGTGACCATGACAAAAGAATATTTCGCATCATAATAAGTTGTCCTCTCGAATCGAACAAATCGTTCCTTAAGCGTTTCCTCGTGTTACTAAAAGTAACGTAGATATACCGCTTTATAACACAGTAACCGAGATTGTAAAAATATTAAATATTATATGCAAAATATACAAGACCAAAACAAAAAGAGAAGCGTGGAAATACATAAACAAATATAGAAGAAACAGAGAGGGTATAGATGAGGAAATAAGCGAAGAAGAGTGGAAAAATCACTTTATGGAAATTTTGGAAGGAACAGAGCACAAAGAGGACAGAAAAACGGAAGAGCATCGAGCAGAAGAAAAAGTAACGGAAGAGAGAGAGGATAATATGAGGTGATCTACCAATTAAGAAACTTGAAAGAGAAGAAAGCAACGGGAGAAGACGGACTAGAAAATGAGGTATGGAAGTATGCTCCGAAGGAAGTGGAGGAAGCGTTATGGGATCTGTTAAGGAAAATATGGAATGGAGATGGGATACCAGAAAATTGGAAAAAAGGAGTAATATGTCCGATATACAAGAAGGGAGACAAGAGAGCAACGAAAAGCTACAGAGGAGTAACATTAATGGACACAGCATACAAGATCTACGCAGGGATACTGGACGAACGGATGAAGGCAGAGATAGGAACCAAACTGGAAGAGAGTCAATTAGGGTTTAGAAAAGGAAGAGGAGTCAGGAGAAATTGGAAGAGAAAATGAAGAAAATGGGGGTCAATGAAAAGCTAATTAGAAGGACAAAAGAGCTGTACTCAGAAACAAAGAATGTGGTGAGAACTAAGGACAACAACACAAAAGAACACACTGGAAGAAGAATTAAGGAAAGGACAAGTCGGGCGCATAGTGGTAGAAGAAAGGAAGGTATGGTCGCTGACATACGCAGACGATATTGTGCTCATGGCGGATAGAGAAGAGGAGCTAAAGGAAATGCTAAGGAGATTTGAAAAATTTTTAAAGGAAACTGAATTGGAGTTGAGTACGGAAAAGACCAAGACAGTAGTATTTGAAAAAAGAAAGAACAAGAGGAGAAAAAGAAAATGGAAATGGGGAGAGCGAGAATTAGAAGAAGTGGACGAGATAAGATACCTAGGGTACATACTACAGAAAAACGGCAGTGATGAGAAACGCATACAAGATAGGAAAAAGAGAGCAACAATAG
>JACXIV010000888.1:0-12190 GCA_014737475.1 Bombus confusus
TAAGTAAATTATAAAAGAATTATTGTTAAACGGCTGAGTTATTAATAATTTTGTACTTGAAAATTTCTGTTGTAAGTCGATTTGCTGAAAAAGTTACTTTTCTTGATAATGCCAGTTTTCTAGTAAATCGACGATGCTGCATATACACGTATATGTAACTGCCGATTTAATACAAATTGTACGCTTTACACTGCTTTTAGGAAATATTTTATTCTGGATCTGTTATTTCATTCGCACTGTACGTATTTTATAATGTACGATAATGCATAAAGTAAAATTTATTAGAGTTTTCCAATAAATAATTAATTAATAATAAAATAATTAATTCAATAAATAATTCAATAAATAAATAAATGTAAGAAGTAAGTGACCCAATATTGTTGGCCAGCAGTGCATGCATACAGCATGTATGTATATATACGAACATATTTTTGCGGACGTATATTTATAGTGCTTTATTTTTGGTTGAATGATTTGAGTTGAACAATTGATACGATTTCGTCGATTTTATATGTTATAAATGTTAATAGTGTTATTTGTTCATAAATATTATAACAGTGAAATGCATAATTCTGTATTGTGGCAAACACAATGATTAACGACGTATTTAAATTGATTTATATACTTACGCTGGACACTTCACTGGAAACATTAGATTGTCTATAATCACCGGCAAGTAATGCGCTGCTATTGGGGATAACTGTATTCGGCCTTCCTCGTTCAATGTAGAAGGATACAGACCGGCCAAAACTAGCTGCAGAGACATTTTTGTTCGCTCGACGTCCGAACTGTAGGTGTAAACGCTACCATATTTATGACGACCACCCAGAAATGTACTGTACCGTTTTCTCAATATCGTACCAAGACTAAATTCTCTTATTTTTCCAACCTAGATGAAAACAAATAGAATAAAAATATATTATATCATAGGGCTTTATACCAAGGCCGATTTTGTTTCTAATCGACACACCCCATCATAGTTTTCCTCTGCGGTATCACCGCGACGGAGAGGACATTCTCTCATACGACTTGATCATCGAGAGTACTATTTCTGAAACTCAGAGAACAAGTGTGATTACTATCCCGTTGACCGCGGATTCGCTATCGAACTTCAGGTCATTGCCGTTAGTGTGTATTCACCATAGTTATCCATCCACTCTGTACCACTTTCATCAATAAAATACACGTTGACTGTATATCCACAATGGATAATCGTGCCAACGATTCACTACACGCCCCTAACTCTGACCCTGACTACTTGGATAACTCGACACATATATTGTCCTCGAAACAGAGAACACAACGATAACTAGCTACAGTTTCCACGGGTTTCCCAGCGATAAACGACACCTAGCCAGGCACATTCTTAGCCCGAAAATTGAGGAGAGCGGTAAACAATAGTGACTGTATATATTTTAGCGCTTCTCTGTATTATAAAATATATTTCCGCCATTTACCGTTAAACTATTGTAGTCAATTATCACACCCAACAACATAAAAAATAGAGAAAAATATCCTGCGCCATACTCCGACATTACTGACGTGAGATAAAAAGGAACACACTGCGGCCGGAACTGCCACACCACATGATATGGTAGTGGTGTCTTTAAGAATGTCATCGAATTTATCTAATGAAGGACCACAGATGGGTGGTAATTGTTCATACTATGTAATTAAAAGTTTATCTTTCTGGTTAAATTTCGCATTAAAAATCAAATCAAACAACTATTATAAAGCTTTTAATAACTGCACAAGTTCGTCAAAACTGATTTGTAATAAGTACAATATCAATCTAGTTTAATCGAATTTAATGTTTGTATATATGAACAGTAGATATAACGACGAAGGAGTACATTTATACTAAATTTTTGTATTCAGAACCATAGATCTATATTAAACTTAAGATCTTTCCCTAAATCTAAGTGAAATATTTAAGGAAATAATTAACTAGGAAAGTTATATTTTATAATTACATGAATCATAGAAACATAGATAAAAATGTCATACCTTCGCAATAAGAAAAGTACATTTAATTTACAAATAAATATGAGAAAATCTAATTATATTGCCTTCTATTTATTAGATACAACTATTTTATATCAAATTACAGTCAGTTTCGTAATTGAATATAGAGTATGAATATCTATGTAATTGTAACAACATCAGATTCCTTATTTATGAAATTAAAGTAATATTATAAAATAACATTTGCACTTTGGTTAGATTTGATAGCAAGTAAAAGATTTCTTATTTATTTAAATACATTTTAATTAAGTAAAATAAAAGGTCTAGTTAAATATCGTTTGATTAGTTTTTTTTTATTTATTAGTTTTGATTACTTACTTGATTATACAAGAAGTTGGACATATTCGTTCATTTGTTCATGAAAAACATAACCAGACTGATAACCTTCTCAAGAGATATATTTAGGTACAAAATATAAAATTTTCCTTCAATTACGGCAAACGATAAACAATTCGCGATGGCGGTGAGTAACAAGAAAATGTCGGAAACTCAGGCCATGTTTTACCCACCTTCGCTAATGCCTGCTTTTATGGGTGCTTATCCTCCGACAAAGTTGGGTCTCTCCTTATACGAAGGTGGAAGAATTGGTTATTCCGAGAATTATAGAAACGAAACGTTATCGAAATTCTCGGTAAGCTTGTTTCCAACCTTTTTAATTAAAGTACATGAAACGAGCGCTATTTTGCACCTCTAACTTATCAATCTCTAGAGAATGATACCTGATGTCATTTTTAAATATCAACTGTCTGTTATCATTTTATTCGTTCAACGAATGTTTATTGTAACGTGATTATGTGCAATATGAACGGTGATTTATTACGTGATTTTTGAACGTTGAGAAAGAGAAACATTTAAAAGTGGTATGTAATAATTGCAATAAAGTATATAAATTATATAATATAGCTATAATATTCAACATTTTCTAATAGCATGAGATCTATTTATCAGTAGTAATAGTAGTATTTAGTTTCCAAGATATATATAAAGCTACTTATAATACACAGGATGAACTACTAAACGTGAGCAGCTTAAATTATTTTGTTGCTACTGGACAGATTGACAATTTTCTCGACTCACAGTGTAACACGGTTCATCGATTTAAGATAATTATAGCAAATCTTTTGTTAACTTATCTTCACACTGACACGTACGCTGCTACGAACGTACAAATATAGGCAGAATACACTGCAGTGATATTGACAATTTCTTGCGAATATCTCAGAAACTAGGGCAGTCCATAGATTACATATGTAAGGAAATACATCGTGTAAGATATAAGTATTATACGTATTTACTTGTATATTGTTTATAGATGCTACCATACGAGTGGAGAATGCAAAAGACTCCGTATAGTCCAAGGCCTGATATTGTCGCGGATACAGTGCGACGCAAAATTAACCGTGAGTTAACCGTGCTTTAAAATGATATTTCAACAATCGACACCACACGTATGAAGGAAGATGATGACCTATTTAAAGTATGTAAAGTACATTCTCTAGCGAAACTTATTAATTTACGACATATTTTCACTGTAATAGGTAAAACATACCTATGGAATAACATGAAAGACATACCTAGAAGAAGAATAGTATACGATTGTAAGGAACCTTGCACTTTATATTTTCGTATCATTGATGCGTCCAGTTGGACATTTTCTAGCGAAACTTATTAGTTTACAACATATTTCCACTGTAATAGGTAAAAGATACCTATGGAAGAACAGGAAAGACATACATAGAAGAGGAATAGTATACGATTATAAGGAAGATTGCCCTTTATATTACTGTATCATTGGCTGGTCTAATTGGACATTCTCGAGCGAAATCTATTAGTTTAAACATATTTCAACTGTAGTTTGTAACACTTAGCTATGGAAGACGAGGAAACACACACTTAGAGGAGAAAAAGTACACTATCATAAGGAACCTTACATTGTAAGGAACCTTGTACTTTATATTTTCTTATCATTGGTAGGTTCAGTTGGACATTCTCTAGCGAAACTTATTAGCTTATAACATATTTCCACTGTGGTTTGTAAAACTTAGCTATGGAAGACGAGGAAACATATGTGTATATATATGTATATATGCAAAAATATAACAATAAGAGACTATTAGACTAAAACGGATTAAATAGAATCTTTCTTTTAATCTATAAGGAGGTGCAACCTTTGGTTATTCCTTTTATTACCTAACCCGTACCTATTTGTATTTCTTTATTAAAAGGTAGACTTACTAACCGTCTAATAGTAATAATTGAAAAAGTTATCAATATACACAAATGCATTGATATCTTATTATTAAATATTTCTTAAAAGATTTTTGCAAGAATGTACTTGAACGCATCTTACAAATTAATTTTTAATCATCTGATATGCCGATTCTATAAACGTCTACAAGGACTACATTGAAAATGTTGTACCATAACCGAGGTGTGAGCATTCTGTCACATTTTATAATCGAGATGTTATATTCAAAAGAGTATATTTATCAATAAACCACAGATTTTTATAGAAATGTGAAAATTTTACAGAGGCAACTAAAGCAGAACCTAAACAGATGCCCATCTTACCTACCAAGAGGGTTTATAAATATTATGTATATTTATCATGCATTAGGCACATATATGTCTTTAACTTTAACATCTTAAATGCACAAAAATCCAATTTGAACTTATCATCTTTATTACTCACCATTGTATTTGAATACTCAAATCAGACAGCATGATTCTTTCTTTTCTATGCAACTTTTCAAGGCCATAAAACAAGGTCATAATCTCTGTCCAGCAATGTCAACTAAGTATCACTATAAGATAATGGTATTAATAATTCTATCGAAATCCATATTATTATATTCAGTAAGAATATAATTATTTATAGGAAAACTTGCTATAAATTCTACACTTGTGGCGACAGCTTTTCCCCCTCTTTTTCCTTTTCTCCGATTCGATGCAAATAAACGAACGTTTCTGTTTCCTACGGAATCTCAGTTTTTTTTTTTTTTTTTTTTTGATTTAATAATGCTTTTATTCAACGCTTTTATTGTTACTTGCGAACAAGATGGAGGTGGAACAGCAACGCTCGCGTGGATCAATACGTTGTTAAATGTTCGCGCTTCGCCATTGGTTCATGCATAACCCCAGCGGTTTCATGTTAGGTTACCTGAGTTTAGAGATGTGCCGGTGCAGTTGCGCGTTATAAAATACCGCCCGAATACTGTTCCAACAGGACTCCGAGCCCGTCAATCAGTCATTTGCCTTCATTTGAATCTGATCTCCGCGAGATCTTCTCTGTCCCCGTAGCATTTTCTCTCTGAGCTGATAATATTTGTATCGTCGTAAATTCAGTAAGAATCATTAAATTCATATTTAATATTTCAATACTATTTTAATATTTATTCAGTTATTTAAAGTATTCTACGATTTTTATAGTTTTCTATTATATTATATTGTGTTATTTCCAAGAATTTGAAAAAGAGTGAGTTGTCTTATTGGTCGATAAATAAATTAATTAATTTAAGTCTGCGGTTTTATTTGTCGACAGGACGCGAGAGTGACCCGTTAGAAGAAAAGTAGTGAAAATTCCGAACAACAAATCTCAAAACACCTACCCGACGACGGTCGACGAAATCATAAAGGTAGGAACCGTATTTTTCATTGTAATTTCATAAATTTCTTCCATTGAATGATAATATTGTCAATAACTTGTTATTCTAGTCCAATTTTATTTCTGAGTAGAGAATGTTTGCATCGCGATAGATCCGAATATGAATTTGATATTAGATATTAAACCGTAGAGTCACAAATCAATATTTGCATATTAAAGTGCGACATTTCATTGAAATATTGTGATGTGCTTCTTTGCTACGTTTTTTAAACAAAGGAAACGTTGTTACGTGTTGAAGACGTATGTATTAAAACCTCTACACTAAAATCATTTGAAGTGTAATTTCAATATTATCCTCGTGTTTGTATATAAGTAACAGTTGTCATCTGTTGACTCAAATAGTTGTATACAGTAAGCAATCCATTTATGTTTCGTTCTTGATCCCGATTTAATGAAATCCTCTTTCCTTTCATAAAAAAGGAGAACTCGCTAAAAATTAATTAAAACTCCGCTGATAATATTCGTTTGATCGAACAATTATTATTAAAATTACGAAGAGGCGCACCAGACAAAATTGAGAGATAGAGATTTTTTACGAATTTTACGATGAATAAAGCTTTATTCATTCCTTTGAAATCAAAATAAGTCACGTTTCCGACGTTATTAATCCAGAGCTTCAGCGAAAAGCATTTCCCATTACGCTGAATGGAAGAAATAATAATTGCTTGTTTTAAAGAACCATGGCAAGTTGCTAACAGAAAATTGAAGTGATTTCCTGGTATTTCAAGAGTTGCTTTAGGAACATTGGGAATTTCATAATAATGTTTCACAAGAAAAACCTTATACATTTTTTGCTAAGTTTATTTAATGCACAGAATACTAATTCCGTAATGTTACGTCACACACATACGTAAACATACGCACCCATTAAAAGTAAATTGTTTCTTTTTAAGGGTTAAATAGAAAAAGAATCTTTTAAATTTTGTATTTTATACAATTGATATTTTTATCTTATATTCCACAATTGTCCATTTTCCATTTTATATTTTATATGTTATGTTATTGTTAAGATAATTGAATTTGGACATACAGAATAATGTATGAAGTGGATCTAGATGTGCAGGTACCAAAATAATTCTTAGTTAATTATCTTTACTAAGTTTATTGCTGACTACCTCGCTGTACACTTCTTGTCTAATACTTTCTGTCTACTCTCGCTGGATACTCGTTTGATACTTATTCTGTAAACTCTCGCTGGATACTAACTCGACTCTTGCTAGCTACTAACTGCCTTTTCGAATACCGGTGCCAAAGACATATCGGACGACCGTTAGGCTGTTACAATTGTTTGACTTTCCGACTTGTCGGCAGTTACACTTTTTATATGTTTACCGTTGAAAATTATAATTTTCTTACTTATTTACCGTTGTCTCGTTGTTATACAAGACGACGGTTACAATCATCTTGTGTGGCCCTAAGTTCTCTCATTCTCACATGTACAATACAAATGTATTATACACTCAACATGCCTCCTTACATTTATATTGTACATTTCTTTATTTTACATTCATCGATAGTTCGAACTCCTCGTACTTATCTTTAGATAACGCTTTTGTAAAAATATCCGCAACGTTTTCATCTGAGTTTATTTTAAGTACAGTTACCCGTCTTCCTTTACACACTCGTGAATATAGTGGTAATGAATTTCAATGTGTTTGGAATTTTTCGTATAATTCCCGTATTTTGCTTTATTTATCGCTCCAGAGTTGTCCTCGTGAGTTTTTGTCGGTTTATCTAGCGTTACATTGAATATTTTCATTACCTCTATATTTTAGTTCACTCGCCGCTTCCGATGGCGCTACATACTCTGCATACGTTGAGGCTTTTATTACACATTTTTGTTTCCTTAATTTCTATCTAATTTCTATCTAATACAATCTAACTAAATACCTAGATGTAGATTTCCTGTCTAAGTGATCTCCTGCGTCTACATAACAATCTATCGTTTCATAGTTTTCATTTCTCTTGTAGCATAATTTTAAAACTTTTGTCCGATACAAATATTTCAATATTCGCAATGCAGACTTAAAATGTGTTCGCTATAACAGTTCTGAAATCTACTCATGTAATGTACGCTCTAACTTATGTCTGTTCTAGGATTTAAGCTTATGGGGAGCACGAGACGTGTATGGGTTCTCAGGGCGTAGGACCACGCCCTGGGAAACCTCGATGGATCTGATATTCTCCTATGGCTGGGTGGCGGCTGGTCGCGGTGCCTTTGGCTCCTGTCAGTTTGTCGATACGATGCGGAGAATTTCAGAAAAATTGATGGGCCATACTGTCAAGACCACTCACCTCACCTTCCTGTGGGGCTCCCCGTCGCCCTGCACTGGCCTTCACCGGGGCAGGGTGCGAAAGAGTGAGTGGCACCAGGATGGGAATCAATGGCGACGACCTTGGCGACATTTTACAATATATAGCCAAGCTGTTTTAATTTTTTTTTTTTTAATGCTTGTATGCGATACATCGAGCTTCTGTGCAATCTCACGCGTTGTGCTATGACCATCTGGATCGATAATGGCCTTGATATGTGTCTCATAAACTTCAACTAGACGGCGAGATCGTTGAACATTTTTCAGTAAAAAAATCACCAGAACGAAATTTGGCAGACCAATTACGACGTTCTTGCTTTTTCGAAAATAATATAATAAAATATGTTTGACATGCGTGTCTTGTCCTTCCATTTGTAAATTGTGATAAAAACGAAACTAAATAACTAGTCGATACAATTCTTTTACTAAATTGAAGATGGAAGTCCAAACAACAAGAAAACAATATAGATTAGGTGCTTTGAACACTTTGACAAAACAAAAGAATGTGCTAAGTCCACCTATTGACATAATCCGTAATCACTTAGTTGTTAACACAATAAAAGCTAATAAAATATACAACAAAATAACTTTTAGGAATAAAATAATATAATGCTACTGAATTATGATAATTACAATTGAGAAAGTTAATATTGAACAAACTTCTTTATTTTTGATGAGTATCAATACACATACAAATATTATAATAGCACAATATGATTTATATATACGATTATCATCCTAGTAATGACGAGTCAAATAGTGTTTTGCAAATGTACATTATTTAAAGAGCGTTCATAACCAAATTAGACGAATTACTTTGCTCTACTTAAATATCTGTGGTGTCACGGACAACACCTTTGTAACCGTCGCCGCGAACAACAAAGGCGACGGAAATAAACAGATGGGTGAGTCATCAGGACGAACCATAAGAAACTGTGTAAGGGCGACCGTAACGGTCGGCCGAGGTGCCTTTGACGGAAAGGCTTTCCGTAATCGTAATTCAGTATCCTATCGGACAGCGTACATAAAAGATATTCCGAGCAAACCTTTTATACTGAGACAAGATTTGTAATAAATCATTCTTTGAGTTTTAACATCTTAGACTCTTTGCATTAATAACCACTTCAATTGGTGACCCCGACGTGAGTTTAAGAAACGAGGTGGTGTTAGTGCAAATATTCGAAATGTCTCGCGATCGCGGTGATAACACGACTTCAGCATGCGCGAAAGCAACAGAAATAACTTATCCAACAATCCGCCTGCCGTTGGACGAACCGGACTAAGTCCGAAGGTGGTTCGCACTTTTAGAGGTACAATTCCAGCTCGCACAGGTCGACAATGACTCGGTAAAGTTTAACGCCGTACTCATGAACATCGGCAGACGGGAACTGGACCCCGTTGAAGACATAATCCAAAATCCGCCGGAGAAGGATCGGTACAAAACCATTAAAGAAGAACTAATTCACAGACTTTCCGACTCCGACGGAGCTCGGGTACAAAAACTACTCGAAGCGCAAGACATGGGTGACCGAACACCGTCACAATTCTACCGAGATATGAAAAATCTGGCCGCTTCATCTGTGACGAACGACTTTCTTCTTACTATGTGGAGGAATCGCCTACCACCTCTCATAAGGGCGATCCTCGCTCCAGCGAAAACCAAAGACCCGAGTGAACTCACAGAGATGGCAGACAAAATCTACGAAACTAGACTACACCTGGGTGCAGCAAGCACTTATGACGCACTGTGTATGAGGCCATCCTGCGAACACCAGCGGAAAATAACGGTAGAAAGTCTTGACAAGAAGATAAACAAGCTGCAAGAAGAACTGGCTGCAATAAGGATCGAATCTCGACGTCAGTTCAACCAACCCGCCGAATTTAGAAGATTCAGGTCACGATCGCGCTCCAGGAGTAAATCGCGACAACGGCGACAATCAAACCCTGGCTGGTGCTACTACCACCAAAGATTCCAGGAAAAAGCAAAGAAGTGCACGATTCCTTGTAAGTGGAATCGGGGAAATGCCGACAGTCGCCCGTGAACGCGGCTAACGCCAGCGACTACACAAACACCCGCCGCTTCTTTATCACCGACAGCAATATCGGAATACCTTTCTTAATTGACACGGGTGCAGACGTTAGCGTGTACCCACGCAGCAGAATACAAGAAGACCTTAAAGAAGATTGTTTCGTGCTGTTCGCCGCCAACGGATCGGCCATTCCAACCTACGGCACGATCCTGTTGACGCTAAACCTAAACCTGCGACGTGAACTACGATGGCGTTTCATAATAGCGGAAGTACCCAAACCGATCATCATGGACTTCTTATACCATTACGGGTTGTTGGTGGACCCACGGAACAGACGCCTAATCGATGAAACCACCAACTTTATCGTAAAAGGATTCGCGGCCGACAACGAAGCCGCGGCAATCAAAACCATCTCCGGGGAAACAAACTATCACCGGCTTCTAGCCGAATTCCCGGATCTCACGCGTCCACCAGCCTTCGGACGAAAACACATACGACACAGCGTGGTACACCACATCGAGACCACGCCTGGACCTCCCGTCAGTAGCAAACCACGCCGCCTCGCACTGGACCGACTCAAGCTGGTGAAGGCGGAATTCGAGATGATGTTGGAGCAAGGAGTGATACGGCCATCGAAAAGTCCATGGGCATCACCCCTCCACATCGCCCCGAAGAAGGACGGAGGCCTCAGACCTTGTGGCGACTACAGGGCGTTAAACGCTCGCACAATATCCGACAGATACTCGCCACCACACATTGAGGACTTTGCACAACAACTGCACGGTAAGCGCATCTTCTCAAAGATTGACCTCATCCGCGCTTACCACCAGATTCCGATCGCGCCTCAAGATATAGAAAAAACGGCAATCATAACTCCCTTTGGCCTTTTCAAAGCGGTTAATACAATGTTCGGCCTGCGAAACGCAGCGCAGACGTGCCAATGGTTCGTAGACGAAATAATACGCGGGTTGGATCTTGTCTTCGCATACATTGACGATTTCTTAATAGCATCCGAAGACGAGCAGCAACACTACGAACATTTGCGCACGTTATTCGAGCGTCTAAGCAGGTACGGTGTTGTAATTAACCCTTCGAAATGCGAATTCGGCCAGAAGGAGATTGCATTCCTAGGCTATTCCGTCAACGCCGACGGAATAAAACCGATGGCGATACGCGTTGACCCCATCACAAAAGCACAGAAACCTGCGACAATTAAAGAACTTCGAAAGTACCTTGGTATGATAAACTTCTACCGACGTTTCATACCAGGTGCCGCCGAAATTCTACAACCGTTAAACGACCTCCTAAAAGGAGCAAAGAAGAACAATACGATCATACAATGGTCGGACCAAACGGAAAACGCGTTCCGCGAATCAAAACGCGCCCTCGCGAACGCGACCATGTTAGCACATCCGGCACCGGGCGCGCCGATTAGTCTAGCCGTAGACAAATTTCGCGATAGTAGCCGCGTTACAACAACTAGTAGACGGCAAGTGGCAACCTCTAGGTTTTCTAACAAAATCTCTAACCCAAGCACAGAGAAAATACAGCGCGTACGATCGCGAACTACTAGCGATGTACGTGGCTGTAAAACGCTTTAGACACGCGGTCGAAGGTCGAAACCTTATCATATACACCGACCATAAACCTTTGATATACGCGTTCAATCAAAACCTGGAGAAGTGCTCACCACGCCAATTTCGCTACCTAGACTACATCGGACAATTTACAACGGACATACGCTACATACAAGGACTAAACAATAACGTAGTCGACGCGTTATCGCGGATAGAGACAATAGAAAATACAGTAGACCACCAAACACTCGCCGCGGCACAACAAAACGACGTCGAGCTACACGACTTACTAGAAACAGAGACAACCGCATTACAACTCAAAAAAATACATTTTCCACCGAATGGCGTAGAATTGTACTGCGACATTTCGGGTGTAACGTCATACTAAACAGAGTGCGACCGGTGCCGATCCCTCTTGACTTCAACAAACATTGGACCCAAGGAGTGCCATAAATCTGTCATTGGCAAATTAGGACCACTAGACCCGCACATGTCATCGGGCCCAAGAGCGGTCCTTAAAACATTTCCTTGGGACCTTTGTTCATTTCTGTAAAGCACGGAGAAAGCGGATATGTTCTTATG
>JACXIV010000918.1:0-12158 GCA_014737475.1 Bombus confusus
GACAATAATCGATGCCCTGGCTCATCATGGAATTGTACAACAACTTGAAATAGCTGATAAATTTAAAACCATGTATGGAAAGGATCTGATTTCTGAGTTGAAATCAGAACTTGGTGGTAATTTTGAAAAGGCAATTTTAGCATTGATGACACCGTTACCGGAATATTTCGCTAAAGAACTTCATAATGCGATGTCTGAACTTGGCACGGACCGAAGGTGCTCTTGTCGAGGTGCTGGAATCTCTCAGCAACTATGGCATCAAAACCATATCTACTGTTTATGAAGAACGTAAGACCTTTCTTGGTCATGGGAAAAAAAACCCACTTTCTCCGTGCTTTCTAGAAATGAACAATAAGACGAGGAATGTTTTAAGGGCCACTTATAGATCAAAGACACTTACAGGACTTGAAAGTACTAATGGTTAAAATAGCGAGATTTATGGATCCTTAGGTTTACTGTTTGTTTGCATAAGAGTCGACGTAACAATCTGGTTGTTGCGTGTGGCCTGTTGGAGTGGCTGATCCTTTTTCTGTAAGTTTTTTCTGAGGATGTCACAATCGCGGAAGGTTACGGTCAACACATACGTGGTGAGAGTATAGAAAGACGAAGGAATGTTTAAGAGAGAAAGACGATTAATCATCAGTCGTTAATTGAGAGTCGAGCTGCGAGGAGTTAGTTAGTTGCGAGCGGAGAGTTGAGTCGAGGGAGAGAGTTCTTTTTTTTTATATAATTTGAATTTTTACAATTTGTCCCACTGGATATTTTTTTTTATATTTACAAGTAATTTTACAATCAATTCTCAATAAGAATTATAAGTAAATTTTTCTGGCGTGATACTATGTCATGATTAAAAAGAGTTTATTGCGTGTTTGATTCTGATTGAACCTAATGCTTAAATCTAGAGGGTAATGTCTTTTTAGCCTGCGGATCTGATCCGACGTGTCAAGTAATTGAGTAACTAGAGGGTTTTGGTGGTTGTTAACTCTTGTGCTATATCTATTACTGAATTTGGATATTTCTTCTTTGACTGTGGGTATCTTGAGGTCGCGATGTATTGTTTCATTGGTAACGTACCAAGATGAGTCTAATAAGGTTCTTAGTGTTTTCGATTGTAGTCGTTGGAGTATTTCTATGTTGGAATTATTTGCTGTTTTCCATAGGTGGATTCCATAGGTCCAGACAGGTTTTAATATGGTCTTGTATATCATTATTTTACTCTGCGTGCTTAAGTTGGAACGTCGGCCAATGAGCCAGTAGAATTTTTTAATTTTTGATTTGATTTGTTTAGATTTATCTGTGATGTGTTGTTTCCATGTCATTCTTTTATTCAGAATCATGCTCAGATATCTGACTGACTCTTTGTTTGGAATTGGAATATTATTTATCGTCACCTGTGGGCAGGTTTGTTTTTGCAGCGTGAAGGTTATGTGACTGGATTTGTTTTCGTTTACTTTGAAGCACCATTTGTGGAATCACATAGAGTCGAGACCTCGCTGGAGAGTAAGAGGAGGCAATTATCGGGTCTGAGTGGGAAGCTAGTAAAGCTGTGTTGTGAACAGCAGGGGTCCGAGGACACTGCCTTGGGGTATGTCGGCTTCTATTGGAAATGTTGCGGTTATAGCGTCTAGGCATTTTGCCACAAATAGTCCGTTGGTTAGATAGGATTTTAAGATAGAGTAGTAGGTGTGTGGTAGGATTTTCTTTAGTTTGGACAAGAGTCCTTCATGCCACACTTTGTCGAATGCCTGCTGAATGTCTAGGAATACCGCATTGCAATATTTTTTCTTTTCTAAGTCTTGGGTGATTTTGTGGGTTAAACGATGAATTTGCTCTATTGTAGTATGTTGCTTCCGAAAACCTAATTGATGATCTGGCAGTGTTTTCAACTCTTCTGAGAGTGGTAGGAGTCGTTTTGTTAGCATCTTCTCAAATAGTTTGGACAAAGTAGGTAGGAGACTAATTGGGCGATAAGAGCTTGTTTCATATATTGGTTTTCCAGGTTTAGGAATAAGTGTAATCAATGATATTTTCCAAGACTTAGGAAAGTATTGAAGGCAAAGTATTGCATTAAAAATGGAAGTGATCAGTGCAATCCCTTTTATGGGAAGCTCCTTGATGGCTTTGTTACTTACTAGATCATACCCCAATGCTTTTCTGGGATTTAGACGACGGATTAATTCTATGACTTCCAGAGATGAAAAAGGCTCAATAGGAAGAGACATCTGAAAGGGAGAGTGCAAGTATTCAGTTATTTCCTCTGGAATAGTGGGGGAATATGGTTTGAAAACGTTAGTTAGGTGGCTAGCAAACAAGTTGGCTTTTTGTATACAGATACGCGCCCATCCACATTGTGGACAGCGAATTGGAGGGATTATTTGCGGAGGATGAGGGAGTTTCCTGGATGCCTTCCGTAATGAGTAGTTGGAGTCAACTGTGGGAGATAGATTGGCAAGATATTTTTCAGGTGTTCTATGACTCTGCCATAATGCTCTTCTAAGTCTGCGTTTTTCGACGATATTTTTAATTATGTGATGGGGGTATTCGTGTTTATTGACAAAGCTCTTAGTAGGTGTGGAAGAGCGGATAGCGTTTATTATGCTGGTGTTTAAATACTCCGTGGCTGCTTCTATATCTTCATTTGTTTTTAGTAAAATTAAGGCTGATGTTGAATGATTGAAGATTTCCCTAAAGAGCTGCCAGTTGGTGAGTTGGTTATGAATAAAGCCATTAGGTTGGTTTTCAATAATTGTTGAGTTAATTGTTGCTATAACGGATGAATGGTCTGAAGAGAGTTCCATAGAGGAGTTGATTTGGACATGTCTTGGCGAGATGTTTTTAATTATAAAGAAATCTAATAAGTCAGGTAGTTTGTTAGCGTCAGTGGGCCAGTAAGTGGGTTCGTTTGTGCTAAGGTAATTAAGTCTGTTGGTGTTTATGCTTTTTAGGAGATTTTTACCTCTTATTGTGATAAGTCTGCTGCCCCATTGGATATGTTTAACGTTATAGTTTCCTCCAGCTATGAATCTGTTTCCCAAGTTTTCGATGAAGTTATCGAAGTCTTCTTTTGAAATAGTATGTCTAGGAGGACAATATACTGCTGAAGTGGTGATTATTGGACCCTGCCAGTCTTCTATCGCTATGTTTGTGGCTTGGAGATAGTCCTTCTGGAATGATGAAAGCTCGTAATGTTTTATGTTGGTTTTGATGATGATTCCGGTGCCGCCATGTGCCTTTCCGCTGGGATGTTGGGTATGGTAGAAGTTATAACCATTTATTTTCAAGTAATTTTTATCGGTGAAGTGAGTTTCAGATATGAGCATTACATCAATTTCTTGTTATTTTAAGAAGAGTTCTAGTTCGTATTTGTGCTGATCTAGACCGTTGGCATTCCAAAGAGCTATACGTGTTGGTTTTATTTTACATCGGAGCTTATTAGTTTGTTCACGAGGAGTGTAAGCAGTGATAGTGAGTTTTTAAATTGCTCTGATTGTTTCTCGATTATCGAGTATATATCGATATTGTTTATCGACTGGGCACAATATTTTGTGGATGTTCGTTATGAATTATCGGTCTGCTTTGATTTCCTTGAGCTACCTGTGCATTGGAGATTGAAGGAGTAGCGAATTTTTGTGGACTGGGTAAATGATTGTTAAGGTCTTTAACTCTGGGTTTAGGGTACTTGTGTTTATACAGGGTCTTGTAGGCTGAACAACCTTTGTAGTTCATAGGATGCTCTCCTTGACAGTGGATGCACTTCGCAAGAGTGTCTGGAGATTTAATGTACTGGTCTGTAGGATGAAGTCTTGCACATTTAACGCAGCGGTAATTATGATTGCAATATTTCTGCTTGTGCCCGTACCTTTGGCACCTTTTACACTGAACTATCTCTTTTTTTTGCAAAAGGTGGTTCAAATTTTACTACAGAGTTCATTAGACGATTGATTTTATAGACTTCTTTGTTGTTTGGCTTTTGCTTTAGATCAACAAAGAACAGGGATAGGGGACTTTTTGTAATTTTATGTCTTATATTAATAATGTTGGTGACTTCATGGTCATGAGATTGGAGTTCGAGTTTCAATTCGTCTAAGTTGGCAGAGTGGTGAATGTTGCGTAGTACCACTCGAAAAGATCTTTCTTGTTTTAGTTGACACGTGTGAAAGTTGGTGTTCAGGGATTTTAGCAACTTTGTTAGTTTTCTATATGAGTCTGGATTGGTCGGCAGGATTTTAACCTGGTTGTTTTTAATTTTTAGTTGGTAGTCTTCTTTGTTAATATCTTTCTCAATTGACTTGATCATTGTTTGAATGTCGATGATGTCATCGATAAAGATTGGTGGGGGAGGAGGCACTTTTTGTGTATGTTGGTATGGTAAAGTTTCTATTATATCGATAGAATCGTGTGTAGATGCTAGTATTTCGAATCTGTTGTAAGTGGTGACGTGGTTAGTTGAAGCTATGTTCTGATTAGTATTTATGTTTTTATTAATTGTATCTAGCTTTCGTTTTTTATTGTTGTTTATGTGGTTTGCATGGGTGTTTATGTGTTTGGGACAGGTTGTTCTTTTGCCATGGCGGAGGTACAGGAGTGCGGTTGTAGTTCATCTCATAAGAGCCAGATCGAGATAGATGTGCCATCTTCGAGCTAGTTAATTCAAGTTGAAGAAACTAGTCGAGAGGCTAAAATTAAAGATTAGAAGTGGCTGATTTTCCACGAGTAAATTTAGGAAACACTTGGTTACACTCTGAATCAGTTCACTTTCGAGAGAAGGTCGTCACTTGTTGTGTTATAAACTGCACTGAGCACTAGACACACATCTGCACACTTCGGCTCTGGACGGCAAACTGACACGGGATATTTGGTAAATTTTTCTAACTTTATTTCTAAGTAACAAGTGAATGGTTACCCCCTGCGGGATACTATGTTCGACGTTGTCTACTTTAATTCTTTAGTGGGGACAGTGGAGTGTTTTCTGTTTAGTCTTCTTTTTATGTGGATGTTGTTTGTTTCAGCAGCCAGTTGCTTTGGACGTGTTGCTATTCTTTCCTTGTACTTTTTTGCGTATCTGGCGATTTCTTCCTTGACCGTTAGCATTTTTAGGTCATTGTGTATATCCTCGTTTCTAACATACCATGGAGCGTTGACTATTGTTCTAAGTATTTTTGATTGTAGCCACACTAATTTATGTATGTGGCTCACTGCTGCTGTCCCCCATAGTGGTATTCGGTACCAAATTCCATTTATGATCGTTTTGTATATTTTTAACTTATTTCCTAGGTTAGGTTTGGAATTTCGACTTGTTAACCAGTACATTTGTCTTCTTTTTACTCGTATCTTATCTATTGTTGATTTAGTATGTTGCTTCCATGTAAGTTGTGAGTCTAAGTGTAATCCTAGGTATTTAACTTGCTTTGTTTGGTTTCCGTTTGTGTAGTGTAAATGTGATATGGTTGCATTTAATGGAGATTGCTTTTATTTGTTTACCTTCCAACCATTTTTTTATTTTTCTAATATGCACTTGTAGTAATGTGGCTGCTGTGCTCTGGATTAGTGTGCCTGACTAGTGCAGCCGTGTCGTCCGCGAATATCAGTATTTTGCTGTTGGTAGTTGTTGTTATGTTGGCAGTGTATAATATTGGTCCTAAGACGCTTCCTTGCCTTGATATCTTTAACTTCAGAATATGTGTCCTTAATTTTTACTACAAAGTTTCTGTTGCTTAGGTATGATTTGAGTAATTGGTGGACTTGTTCCGGGAAATGTTTCTTGACTGTTTGTAAGAAGCTTTAATGGTTTATTTTGACAAATGCGTTCTCGATGTCCATAAAGAGGGCTGTACAGTATTGTTTCTCTTCTATTGCTAGTAGAATTTCGTTAACGAGCCTGTGCATTTGCTGTATCATGGAGTGTTTGTTTCTGAATCCAAATTGGTGATCTGGTATTAGTTTTTCCTTCTCTATTGTTGGCTTTAGACGGTCGTATATTATTTTCTCTAGTATTTTAGAAAACACAGGAAGTAGTGATAATGGCCTGTAATTAGCAGTTTGGTATGGGTCTTTTCCTGGCCTAGGTAACATTGTGATCTGTGCTAGTTCCCGTAGATTATGACAGTATTGTATTCTTAAAATCGCATTGAATATTATCGTCGTTAGTTGTATCGCTTTTGGGGGAAGGCATTTCAAGATTTTACCATAGATTAGGTCGATTCCTGGTAATTTATTGTTTTTTGCTTTCTCGATTATGATTCTAATTTCTTGCGCTGTTGTCTTCGGTATGGCGTAGTGCTTATCAGTTGAGGTACTATTACTTTGCGCATCCTTGTCTGAATGACATTTGAAGTTACTGTTGTTAATATTATATGGACGAAATGTGTTGCAAAGGTAGTTGGAAAATTCTTCTGTTTGCTCTTCGTTGCTTCTGGCCCATGTGTTGTCTGTTTTTCTGATTGCTGGGATTAGTTTTATTGGCTTCTTTATTTTGTTCGTGGCTTTCCATAGAGAGTAGTTGGAATTTTCGTGCGCAGAGAGTGTCTCTATATATTTTGAGAATTCGTTATTATTATGATCCTTTATTTTACTTTTTATTTCCTTTGCAAGTTTTGTTTAGTTGTTTTTTGTTTTCACGTGTTTTATGTTTTTGCTATTTTGCTAAACTAGGTGTTATCAGCTAGGCGTCGATCAGTCAGGTGCAACTGTTTGGTTGAGTTCGCAGACCTTGAACCATATTACCGCTCAACGTGGAGGTAGACTAAAAACGCAGATGTAAACGCAGATAATCTTGTGTTTAGTTGATTTCTTTTTACTGTTTAGTATACACAGAAGAGAATGAACTGTACATAGCGGAGTTTAACTCAGGTTCCTGCCTGATGGTTCGTGCTTGATCACTGTTGTGTTTACAATCTAACTCTCCGCCCAGGAGGTGTTTTTTGTCTATGTTTCCTGTCAGGTAGGAATGTAATTCTATAACTGTCCAACCGTCGTGGGCGTATCTCACGTGTTGCATTTTGTGCGTACATGGTCGAGGGTTGTAGCGTGACGTCCTGATCTAGTGTCGCGTTCTCATCGGGTGTTGATGTTTAGGACACGAGGTTCGCTTTAGAGCGAACCCGTCGAGCTCTTAGGGTGCCACTTAGCCTCTTTACAGGTCCGCATTGTAAATTTTACAATTTTCGAGGCGAGAATTTCCAACTTTCCAAAAGGAGCAGGTGTGCTGTTCGTGTCGTAAACTGAGGATCGCCCAAATTCTGAATAGAACTAATAGCGAAACTCTAGGTATCGGAACAAAACATGATATAATAAAATTCTCAATAAAAAATCTCGAAAGTGGCGTAAGTGCAACAGAATTGGAAAAATATATGACGTTGGGAAAGTCAAAGGCACAGATATCAAAAAATAAATACACGATATTAAAAATTATCTAAAGAAAAATCTTAGATATATTGATATAATGAAATAATTTATATGAATAATAATAACTCTCTGCAGTTACTTATGTTGAAAGAATTATGTGACTTAGCAGCCAAAAAGATATGGATATTTAATATTTAGAGAAGCTACCAATCAATCTTAATACGTATTTGAAATAAATGAAATTTCATACGAGAATAATAATTGTTGTATTATCAGAAAATTCCATTATCCGAACAGTATGTCTCCTTATTGTTGAGGTTATTGGTTATATGGATAGAGGAACGCGTGGATAAATTGTAAGATAGAAAAAGAATATTTAACGAAGAAGTGTATATACAAGTATGAATACAGTTTGAGCCAGATCCGCACGCTAGCAGTGTTACTTAGTACCTTAGTGAAAACCCCGAAGCCATCGTTGCCTGTCTATTGTCTATGGTTGCCATATGACTGTCTTTTGTTTATGGCCTGTCGATGGCTTCAGTGATTGAGAAAACTAAACAGAATAGATTTGGAGTTTTCTTAGAAGTGTTAATCACTTCAACACTTATAAATTCGGATAAAGGAGACTCTACTTACTTGCATCAGTTCTGTTCAATATTGTAAAGTGGAAAAATATTTTTATTTATAATAATCCATTCTTCGTTTTAATAATAGTTTCTATAAGACTTAATTTATAACTTAACTTACGCTCGATTGCACTTCAAAACATTAAACATTGTTCCAAATTCTGTGGGATCCTTGTATCGATCACAAGTACATTAAAAAAATTTTGTTTTAGGAAGATGATGTCTTCTTTTTGCAGTACCCCGCAGTGGATTCGTATAACATATCGAGATGTGGTCTTCTAAAATATTTCATACAAATTCATACAGCTGCATTTGTCCACAAGATTTAGGCTAAGAACAGACAATTTATTCGACGCGATTTCTGACGAATTGGTCACATCGTCTTATATTCGATAGTTAGATTGCTTATAGAAAAAGACACACAATTTCTGATTCTTGCACACAAATTTTCAATTTTACCATCGGAAGCGCTTTTACCCTTTACGCCGTCGATTTATTTTCATCCATGGGGGATACAAGCACACACAATAATTTACTAAATGTCCAGTGGGACAAATTGTAAAGTACAAATTAAGTAAATAAAAAAGAAATATACACAAGAAACAGTTCTTTAGTATATATGTATGTATATACATATACGAACAGAGCATATAGGTGGAACCACTTCGATCGCTGTATATATAACGATTTTACCGAAAGTATTTCAGATAAAAGTTGAATGGTTTCAAAGAGGAGAGAATTTGACGTGATTGGCGTCTTTGTAGAAAAACGCGTAAAATACATAGGAAGGTCAAATTTGTCTTTTTAGATGAAATCATATACTTTTTATTATGTTAGTCGATCCAACTCATAATTCTATATAAAAAAAGAACTGTTCATATAAAAGACCATTAGTTTAGAAGAAACTGCAATTTCAATTATTTGCAATGGCATAACTGGAACCACTGCGATAACTGCAAAAGTAGTAATTTGGGCGAAAATTACTACAGATGATGGTTCAAACTACATGATTTGAACAGATCAAAAAAACATTCAACTTATATCTGAAATATTTGTCTACTAAACTACTAAAATCATTACATGCACAGTGATCGAAGTGGTTCCGGTTACCTTCATTCCGTATATTAGATATTATTAACAGATGTCGATATTACGTATTCATAGGAAATTTTAAAGTGCAAAATTACACAAAGTGCGTATAATGTGATAAAACAATTTTCTATCGAGTTTCCTTCCTATCTATATTCTCTAAAAGATGAATTTGCCTAAAAACACTCAATCCAATTATTAGCAAATTTCTGTTGTAACATATAAAGATGTCCACATAGTTGATGATTCGTTTACTTTTTCAAAAACAGCTGTAACAAAAGCTAATATTTTAAGTTACTTATTGTCTTACTTAGAAAGAGAGTTGAAATATTATTTTGTTTCAATTTTCTTCGATCAACATTGTAACATTTTCAATCAACATGAACTTGACTATTCGTATATATAATCAACAGTTTCTAATTAAAATCTATTTTGTAATACTGTGACTAATTTTTATAAAATTGATTTAGTATTTTCAACTTCTTTTTCTCGATTCTCGTCACCGACTTTCGTGTAAACTACCCTGTGTGTACAGTTAAAAAATAGTTAAAAGAGCTTACTGCTTTTTTAAAAATTGCTTTGCGTGTTCCTAGCCATAATGATGCTTCTATATGTATATATACAGATAATTTATAAATATGTGATATCAAATTATTCGTAAATATCAAGACGGTAAAAAAGGTTAATATACAGAAATACTGGATAAATGACAAACAATTGAATTTTACAATAAAAAATGTTTATCTGCATGTAAGCCGTTTTGTCTCAGCAAACACTCAGGAAAGTTTTATGGAGTAATGTGTAGTAATACAAATTAATGTACACCAGATGAAAGATTATACTTACCGCTTTGAATAACTCTTAAGTTCTCGCCTTTGTTGCCGAAAGGATACTATCCTTGTAAGGTAGTTTTAACCATTTTTGAGCACCTCAGATATCATGTCTGGTTAATTTCGAGAAAATTATACAAAGAAAACGAAAGCACTACTACTTTGTTATATAACATGTTGTAGCGATTTTGTTATTATTATTAAAATTGTATAAACATAAAGCTGGAGTTAATTGCAGATTTATTATAGGTTTAAGTTATTCTGCTGTAGATTTTTTTGGATTTCCTCACTTTTAGTTCTTTGAACTTTTCTATCTCCTTTATTTTTGTATTCTTTTTTATTTTTTGAATCTTTTTTACTTAGTTCCAACGCGAGTGATTTCGGTGTATAGTGTGTGTAGTCTCTACAGTGCGTGTTGTATGTACCTTGCTTATTGTGTATTTCGTTTGCAAGAAAATAGAGCATGTATTGAACATGTACTGTAGTATAAAACGATTACTATTTACTTTACGATTTTTCTAGGTACAGTCTGGACACTCGTGGTGCGTGTGTGACTTTTCTGTGTAACATTTAACAACAACAATAAACATTGTTTATATGTGCTGTTATTTATTAATTATTTATTGAGACAAAGGATCAGAGGAGACATTAATCTTCTCTACTTGAGAATTTCATGAGTTTTCGATATGCTGTTGCGGATTTTAATGAGTAGGCAGATATAATACTTTTAATCTAAGATTTTTCTCATAGAACGTCGCACAAGATGGTTTATGTCTCCAAAAGCCACAGTCTTCTTCTCTACGACTTGTACCAGGTAAAGGTTGCCAGGTAAAGAATGTATCGCTCGATTTGAGGATCTCTGTGCAGCCTGCTGCTTAGTCTGACCTACCTTCGTTCGTGTAAGGAGGTTTGCACGCACACAGCGATATGTCGGCTAATATTTAATTGCCAATAACTTAAAAACAAAGCCGAAAACGCAATTTCTTTATTCTTGATTTTCATCTTGTTTTAGCTTCAAGAATCACTCCTTAAATTTTTTTACACCTGTAGTCGAACATCCTGTATACTACTATACTTTATAAAATATATACAGGGTGGTTGGTAACTGGCGGTACAAGCGGAAAGGGGGTGATTCTACGCGAAAAAAGAAGTCGAAAATATAGAATAAAAATTTTTCGTTTGAGGCTTTGTTTTCGAGAAAATCGACTGAATATTCGCTCGATACGCGTGCACTTTATCACGTCTCATTATAACGGATCTCACTGTAGATCATTGTCTCGATTGATGTTATGTCGATAAACACTTCCAATGTGACCGAAGTGTTTTCCTACCTATTAACTTACTATCCGACTTTTTTATTCTATATTTTTTGTATTTTTTTTTGTTCTTATTTTTTTTATTCTATATTTTCGACTTCATTTTTCGCGTAGAATCACTCCCTTTCCGCTTGTACCACCAGTTACCAACCACCCTGTATATAATATAGTCATCTTTTGCAATGGGTACTGCAGCATGAATAATCAGCCCTCCAGTATCACTGAAACTTTTCGAGCAATTTGCTTTACAGTTATGCTCAAGTTACGATGCCAGTTCGTAAACGGCTACGTATGGTGGATCAGTAAACGGAACTTCATGTCCATTAACCTGCAATTTAAGTGTTTGTCATTCATACTTTTTCAAACTTACTTTTAAACCGATAGAATATATGATATGTTTATATCTGATCAAGATACTTAAACAAATTCTGATTAAAAGTAATATACATTCGGACCCCGTATAACACAATACTCCCATAACGCGGACTAAAAATTACGCCACTGCTCCTATATAACGCGGTTAAGAAGTTGCAGGAATAACTCCTTTCTGATATGAAATTATGTCAGTCTGTGAATTGACTCGACGCACGGTTTTTCACTAATTCTTGTGCGATAAGGAGGAGTTGTTTACAGTTTATATTGTGGACAATTATTATTGTGGAACGCATACTATTTTGTCATATTAGGCAAAAACTACATATTTATTTAATTATATTTTTATAAGGCCTATAAGGCCGGCACCTTACGTCTGAAATCTCAAGCGTTCAAGCATTAATCTCTTAAGCACTATGCGCCACTATAGTGGCTTTCGCGGATTTCATCTTATATTACGACGCGCCACTATAGCGGCTCACTCTAATCACTTATACGCTCACCGTTTGAACTAAATGATCTCCTTCATTTGTCTTGCTTCACACTTTTTTGCTCTCACAACGTTTCATAACAGCGTTAAC
>JACXIV010000944.1:0-12033 GCA_014737475.1 Bombus confusus
CAGAGAGAAAAATGATAAATGGCAAACCGGGAGGCTGAGAAGGCGATTACGAACAGTAAGCGGGTAATCGTTTAGCAACGAGAAGAAGAGGGAGAAAGGGGAGAGAAGAAGGGGAGAAAGCCAAAGGTAACCGCTCGTTAACTGATTGCGGTTAACGAAAGTTGGAAGCTATGGAAGCGTTTGTAAGGTAAGGGCGGAAATCGAGTAAGAAAATAGACATTGGCGAGGATTGATAGAACGAAGTAGAAGAATAGAACGAGAAATTGGACGAGAGTGCAGCTTTTTTCGAAATGCAACGGTAGCTAAAGCTATAAATCGAGGACGCTGGACGCGCGCCTCTTTTCTTGTACTTTGCTACTTTTGGCAGTTGGGTTAAAGCGATGCGAGCGGTTTCAGCGCCTCGAGGAAAGCGAATGAACCTCGAAGGAATCTCGATAGAATTTTTCGCATCCGCAAGCAGCGCACGAGACGTTCCTTCCAGCGAGTGTCGATGTGGCTCTCTCTTGCTGATTTACTCGATTTCCGACTGATTCGCACGGCTCTCGGCGACTGAGCAACGCTCGATCGAGGAACAAGCAAGATAATTCCTCGCGGCGCGTAGTGGCAGCTAAAGACGTTTCTCGTCGCGGTATTAGACTCAAGTTCGATCACGCGATTAAACTTCCAAAAGCTTCGTTTTCAGCGTACAAATTTTCCGAGTAGCGTAAATTGCAGGAATTCGAGGTCGACGCGCGTTCGCACCGCCACGGTAATTGATTCGTCGCGAACGCTCGTTTGCTTGACTTTCCGTAAATATGACGCAAATTAATGGTCCGTCAACGTCTAAAAGCCAAAGCGCAAACTTGCCTCGGCTACCCTTCTAATACCACGCGCATTTCTCCGTACCATGTATTATAAGATATTCCGTTCGATCGCGTGCCAAATCGTTGCTAATGCATTTCGCAAATATACGTACGAGTACATCTAGAGATTAAGAAAGAGGCTTGCCGGCAGTGGATCGGAAAGCATCCCGCGGAGCTTTGTGAATTCGAGCGTGGCCGAAAGGACAGAGTGCCGGGGAAACGAGGAAAATATCGAAATTGAATTGTCCTGTAATTTCCTCCTAATGTATCGACCTCGCCTGATCGGAAACGAGCATGGACTCGAGGGATACACGTCGATACAAACGATCGAAACGTTCCATACGAAATTCTTTCTCTAGATGCGATCAACGGCTCGACGACCAACTGATATCGTCGATTCGAGATACCGGTTCGACCGTGAATACATTTTAGCAAGAAACTGAACGACGGAGACTGGATCCAGCCGATAAGCTACTAATGCAAACACGTTTTCAGCTTTACGAAGCGAACGATGGCCCTAGAGCGGCCGGCGAATCTAACGACAAAGGATGAATAGTTCTGGCGAAGCGTCGTCGACGTAACGAAATAGGACGCTTCTTGAAAAACCAGTTACAGTGGCGTCAGGTCGGACTGTCGTAGGTCATAGCGCAAAGTCTCCGATAAAACGAGCGATTATAATTGTCCTTCGCGGGATTCCTCCGGCAGAAGATCGCCTGACGAACGACGCGACGCTCAGATTCTAATCTGCAGCCGTAGCCTGTAACGAGAGAAATTAATGGAATGACTGTAGGAGAATTGCGCGCGAGTCTGTCTCCGCTCTATTTCTCCCTTGTTTTCTAGCACGCGCCAATTGCTAAACGAATGTCCGATAGGGAATTTAGTTTACAAGTTATTCGGGAATTATCGCAGTCGCTGTTATTTTGGCCTAGTATGAAGATGACAAAGCCGGGCGTTCCACTTGGCAAGCATCTCGCGTCCTTTGTCACGGTGGTTAAACGTTCGCGAGTTACTTTGTTGTTTAATTAGGTAATCGTATTTATTTCGGCAAATGTTCGGGCCACGTGTTTCTTTCCGATGGAACGCGACCGACGATAGAACACGTAAATCGTAGATCTCGTTTAACAGTCTAGTACGAATGGTCGGCGTGGGGCGTCGAGGAGACAAGATCGACGTGGCCGTACCTTTCGCCCCAGGATTACGTAAACATGGAATAACTTTATTTCAAGATATCGCGTCTCGGTTCGCTAATGATCTTACTTCTCACCGCTTGTTCTTGATCCTGCTGAAACTTGGTCACGATCGACGATAATTACACTCCTCTTACGCGTTATTCCTCGAAACGTTCGTACAAAAGTATAAATCACCAAAAATAAATAGATAAAAAGATATAAATAGAAGGGAGATAAAATAAATAGATAAAAGATATAAATCAAATCTGTTCTTTTTTTTTCTTGCGCGCCAGCACGCGCCGTAAAAACATAGATACAAAACGTTAGAGCGTCCATAAACAACGACTTACCTCTCATGTAGATGTAAGCGACGCCTCGCATATTGCGTCTGGCAAGCACCACCAAGCTTAAAATGTTGCCGATAATGCCAATGAAACAGATGGTAGGAATGATAATACCGTAGCTGATTTGCCTCAAAGTCGAAATTCGAGGATCCTCTGACATATCGAGATCTTCCGCTAGGCATATTCGTATCCCCACGTCCGTTACGTTTACTGTATCCATCATTTTGCTGTCTTCTGTCTCTCTCTGCCACGCACTTTTTTCCTCGCGGTTTCTCGCGTTTATATGTCCGAACTTCGAACGAAATCGTTCAGTTCGTCTTACGTCTCGTGAATCGATACGTCGAATATGCAGCGTCGTGCGTGTTATCCAGCTCAAGCGTGGCTCCGTGTCATCGGGTGTTTTCCTCTCGGTTCGCTGATCCGCCAGTCTCAAGCCAACTATCGCGCAAGTGGATTACGTGGAAAATACTTGGCCATGCAACAGGTAGGACATTGGAGGAATCCAGGCGAGCGATTAGTCACTGCCGACAGCTGCCTCGCACCTACGATAATTCTCTCTCTTCTTTATTTCACCTAGGAATCTGAACCTGTTCTTTCGGATAGCTTGTACGCTGCCATTCGATATCCTTCGCCGAATTATCTCATCTTCTCACCTAAAAACAAACAATCCTTGTACAATCGGATATTTTCTGCTCTAATAGGTGCAACGTCTATTTCCTGACCGACTTAACCGGAATCGAGGGGAAGAGCGGATCAACGATCGCGGAACGAGATGTCGGCAAAGGTCTGACGGTGCTTGCCTGTTGCGGCAAAAGGATCGTCACGAGTGGCGCTCGTGAAAACGGCTAACGACGCAATAGAAGAGGGAGAAAAAACAGCCACGCCAGGTGGAAGCGGATATAATTCACGTTTCGCCGTAATAACAAAGTTGTCCCGAGTTGTCCCGAGTTGTCCAAAGAAAAGCCCCGATGGCTTCGTGTCCCGACCTGAATTGACTGAATTGTAAGCGTTGTAAGCATTTGCAGCGTGCAGAAAGCGGTTTAGGTTTAGGAGCGGCTGCGTCTGTCATCCTGCGATCCAAGTTTCAGACGAACTGTCGGAAAATATTCCTGCGTATTTCTACATGGCGCGAATTTTGATATCTTCTCGCGCGTACGATCGTCCGATTCGGACGTAAAGCGCAACGCGTTGTAAAAATATTTCACCAGTGTTTACGCAAGCAAGTCGACGAACTTTGCCTGCAACGCGGAGATTTTTCGCGAGAAGCGATCCTAAAGAGCCGAGCGAGATGTATCGTGAGGAGAGGAAGAGCTAGAAAGATAAAATATGAAAAGCAAGGAGGGAAGCGTAACTTTACGTCTCTCGCAGATTTCATAAAAATTCTCGTTCGCAAAAGATGTCCGCTTTTCTCTTTACATGTAAACACTCCTCCATTTGCTCGATTCCCTAGCTTCGTAACTTTACCGCAATAATTCATTTAGCAATGCCCTGAGGTATAATCGCCTCTATCGAACCGAATATACGAGCGCGACATTAATAATCTCTGTGCCATCGATACGCTTTTTTCCTGGTAAATGTGCAATTTTCAGAGGGATAAACGATTTCGATGAAAGTTCGTTTCGCCGCTGCGTTAGGCAACGTTTCCTTTGAGCGGACCTCGCGCGATCGTTAACCGGGGCAAGAGTAGAAGAGAAAAAGTGTCGTAAGTGGACGATAATAGCGATATTGTACGACGTAGAAAAATAAAGCTGTCTGCAAGAGGAACATGACGTAATGTAACCTACGGCGTATACGCAACGTATTTTTTAGTCGAATTTTCGAGAAAGTAAAATACATGGCTTTTCTTGCGAACCGACTGTCGTTGATCATGCATGTTCCATAGATTGAGTTAGTTCCACGGTTGAGTTACTATCGTGGTATGGCGGGCAACGTTTGTCTATCTCGGAAAGGTCTAAGCAACAGTTTGTACAGGACCGAGAGGTCGTAAGACGCGAAGCTCTTTTCCGTTTCTTATGGCTCCGCTTTGATTTTGTCCGAGACGCCACGACCGACAGAAAAACATTTTGATTAGTTTTGCGACGCGACCACTTCGTCCTCATATTTCTCATTCTGTCGGTGAAATTTCTCTCGATTTAAAGACGAAACATCCACGTTGCTTAATTACGTTCGAACGAGCCGGCAACTTTGATCGATTATAGAGCCAAGGCGCTAAACATTGATACACGGTGCAAAGTAACGAAAGAAAGTTTGCAGCTTTTCGCAGCCACATGCACCGTGCCTACCGAAACTCTAACGAATTCTTACGAGTTTTCTCCACAAATCTCGCGGCCGCGTCTAGCCAACAGCTGTGTGACTTAATGCCGAGCCTGCATTATACATTCCTATCCCTTTCGAGGATTTATCGAAACGCAAAACGTATCTAATAATGTACATCTCGTACACCTGCAACGTTTATTCAATTTTACTCCAGCAGGAGGGAACGTTTAGCAACATCCACGTATTTTCCCAAATAAATCTCGTTCTACAGACTAACTGCACAATGCAAAATCCGCGTTAGTTGATTTGAATCCGCTCGATAAGATTTAAGAAATTTCTCGTAAATTCCTTCGACGACGATGAAGCAGCGTTCGTGGGATTCATCTGCAAAGCTACGGTATATCGCCAGCTACTTCTCCTCTTTCTCTCAACATCCTTGCGTGTCATACAGGGTGGTTGGTAACTGGTGGTACAAGCGGAAACGGGGTGATTCTACGCGAAAAAAGAAGTCGAAAATATAGAGTAAAAAAAAATAAGAATAAAAAAAAATAGAATTAAAAAAATATAGAATAAAAAAGTGGGATAGTAAGTTAATAGGCAGGAAAACACTTGGGTCACATTGGAAGTGTTTATCAACATAACGTCAATCGAGACAATGATCTACAGTGAGATCCGTTATAACGAGACGTGTAAAGTGCACGCGTACCGAGCGAAAATTCAGAGTCGAAATTCAAAATCGATTTTCTCGAAAACAAAGCCTCAAACGAAAAATTGTTATTCTATATTTTCGACTTCTTTTTTCGCGTAGAATCACCCCCTTTCCGCTTGTACCGCCAGTTACCAACCACCCTGTATATTAGGATGTCCGGAAAGTTTCTTTTGTTTCATAAAGAAGCAATAGACGCACGAGATTGTTCGTTTTCTATTATTTTACTGAATCACGTATCATCCATTTTGTTCCGTTTCTATTATTACGAGCATACGTAATTCGATAAAATAATATGAAAGAAAAAATGTCGTGAATCCGTTTTTCCTTATAAAACGAAAGAAACTTTCCGGACAACCTAATATTATCGAAGCAGTAGCTTACTGTAGAGAAACATAGAGATTCTCTCTATGTCTTTTACTGCCCTTTATACGGTGCTGGCGTTTGGTCGCTCGTTGGAATCGCGAGCAGGTATCGAAAGGACATCTGGAACGTTGAAACTGGAGGAAACGTATGTTGCAGCTTTGAAAGTGGAGATGCTTCTCTTGCTACGCCACGACCGTACATTTGTCTCTTATCCACGTCCCAGATGCATATAACAAATATTTACGACTTTGTCTTAGGCTCTTTGCATTATCGAGGACGCAACGTCAAAACGAAGGCGAAGTTTCAGTTGTAAAATGATTGCAAAAGTGCGTGCTGCCGACGGTGGAATTCGCATCGCGTTTTTACGGTGAAAATATTAGGTTTTCCCAAAAGTTTCTTTCGTTTCATAAGGAAATAATGGATGCACAACCCTTTCTTGCTTTATATTATTTTATTGAATTTTCTACGATCCATTTTCTTTCACTTCGATTGTTATGATCATACGTAATTCAATAAAATAATACAAAACGACAAATCTTGTGCATCCATTATTTCCTTATAAAACGAACGAAATTTTTCGCACAACCTAATACATTGGAAATAAACTGTGGAAGATTTTTTGTAGGTTATTCGAACGGTTAGAAATTTCTTCCTGGTCTAAGGATAAAACGAGTTTATTTTCAAAAATGAATGCGCCGTTTGCGCTGGTTCGTCGCCTACGGTTCTGGCGACTTCACCTAAGTGTTACGACATTGTTAATCCAAAGAAGGGTGGAAGGAGCGGACAAAGGAAAGGCGGTATCCGTGGTAAATTTCAGATAAAAATTGAGGAGATTCCTTAACGATTAATCTCAGCATAATTTCCAAGAAGCCGGGATAAATAAATGGGCACGCGTTACTTTGCGAGAAAGGAAGAACAAAGTGCTTCGATTCATCGGAGCATGATCGTTATAGACCTACCCGTTTCTCCAAACACATCCTATATCGGATTAAGAAACATTTGAAAGCTGGTTTCTAATAGATTCGAGATCCTATTTGTCGTTTACTTCTTACACTCGACGTTTCTCGGACGTTTTCAGCCGCAAAAAAAAGAAAAGAAGAAAAAAAGAAAAAAAGAAAAAAGAAAAGAACGACGTTCGGCCGAGAAAAGCAGCCCTGGAAATTACTAGATCACAGCTAATGAAACGCGACCGCCGTGAGAAAGCTTCCATATCCAGCGACTGCTTCCAGTTCGGCTTTTCCAATCCTTTCTTAACGACGCTTAGCGCGTCTCCGTCTCAAAGTCTCCGATTAATTCTTGAAGCTTTCCTGTGCGATGCGTGTGGCGGTTAGCCGTAGCACGAGTTTCGACTTTTGTCTATGACTTCTCCTTTTAGATTTATGCGTTGAAAAACGCGACGTTGAGATTCAACGAGGCAGAGAAATTAATTAAAGGAGGAAAGAGATTGAAACAAAGCGATAAAGAACGGCGCGTGAGAAATGTGCAGCGTGTAAAAAGGAGGCAAAATATCGTTCGTGGATGATATTAAAGCGCAAAAGGGTCGATGAAATCAAACGTGGCGGGATCTTCTCGATCTCTTTGGAATCTCGGTTGCGTTTCCTTTGTGTCGCTTTGAAACGGATTAGGATAGGTAAATCGTACGTGATCTCATCTTGGAAGGTAATTTGCCGCTTGCAGAGCGTTCAGAAACCGAGAAAATTCGAATGTGGTTAAAGCGGTTCTACCTTTTCCTTTAGCCGGCCGAAACGCGTCAATCCTCGACGTTGTTCGAATAATCGTCGCGAGAATCTCGGCGGACGAGTTGATTTTCTGCAAAATTAGCGAGAGAACCTGGCGATTCGAATAAAATGGTCGATAAAAGGATTCGCGTTACAGGAGGAAGGAATGTAACGTTTTCCGAGCGTATTCGCCAGAACCATCCGGGATCTGAATTTGATCGTTCGGAATTAGCACGTTGACGTTCCACCAAGCGTATCAACCATATTGCAACTACAACAAGATCAGCACAGCTCTGTCGGCTGTTCTTATTTTCCATGCAGATGTTCGAGAGAAAGCGCTGTCAAATCGAGTTAAAATCGGCCGCGCTAAAATCTAACACGGTTACCGATCCGAATGATCGTCGCAAATTCTGTCATTTCGAACTTTCAAAGTAGCATGCGAATTGAACCCTTCGCTTTCCAAACGATTTCCATGCTTGGCAATCTTTTCGGATTATAGACCGGATAATATTCACTGCGATCGGAAAATCGTTCGTTCCACTAAATTTAACTAACGCTGATAGATATCATCAACAGCAGATATTGCTTATATTATAGGTATGTATATGTACCAGGAGAAATCCGAAAGTTTTACCAAGCGCCCAGCTAGACTGCAAATTCTCGTCCGGTAGAATGCAGCCTTTTTCATCCGATTTCTTTGGCCAATGCGTTCGCAAGTTTGTCGGGCACACTTTTTTAATCGGCTCGCTCTCATCAACGTCTTAGCTTTCGCCAATTGATTTTCGCGAGTAACGATTCATAGTTTTGATTTTCATTCATAGATTTGTTCGATTATGGTAGATCTACGAAATAAACTCAAACTTGCTAATCCTAGAAACTAAGACAGATATAGTCGATGGACACTTGCAAGTATGCTTGAAAAATGTAATTTCTACCGCATTCATGGCCGAGCAGATGCTTTTCACGAAAGTAGCTCAGGTATGTGCATCGCACATCCTGGTTTGACATCCACTTGCGAGAGCTAGGACAGACGGTCGGCGGATAACGAAGCACGTTAACGATATACGTTAACGCGGATCAACAGTGTTTGTTCGTCGTCAAACGCAAATGCAATCTCTCCATTTTTAATATTCCCGTCAAATATTCTCTTCGCTTTTAATATTAATACAGAGGCGAGTGGAACGCGCGACGTAAAGCGAGTTGATATCGCAGAGGTAAATAAATAACGTTGTAAGTAACAAACGATTATAGCAAACGACTCTACGTTATATTTTTAATGTGATTGTACGTACCTTCGGAGATATACTTTAATAGCACGCGATCGGAAAGAATCGGTTGCAGCACAGTCGCAGGTAAAAATGTACGCGCGCCGAAAATTGTGCAAGTTCTCGATCTTGGAGCGATTTCCAGTCGAATGAAGGAAAAGCCGTTTGCAGCGCGTCGCGACGCGGACTGATGAGTAGGTATATCGCTTGGATATCGGGACGCCGCGCTGCGCTGGGTCGCGGCGACGCATGCTCCAGGATATCTTTCGCGGCGAAACGGGTGTGCTTTAGAAAATGCGGATACGGGCAGGATCCGTTAGGGGCATCGCGTTTTGCGACGAAATATTTATCCGCAACGTTGAATAAATATTTCCAGGCGAATCAGACAGTTATTGCCAGATATGTTCTTCCGCGTACTTGAGGAATATCTTCGTAAAAAAGATCGGGAAAACGATGCCGATGGGAGTAAACGCAGGAATATTCAACGAAACAAAAATGCACTTTGCGACTCGGAGAAACTAGAGATCGTTAAGAGTCCCATTGCATCTTCCACAGATCCTCCTATCGCGTCACACTGGTCTAGAACAATGACTATGTCGAGCAATTTATTATCCGCGCTCTTACTTGTAGTAGCTTGTGATCCAATGGCATTTTAGCGATGCAAGATTAATAAGACGTCGCGCTCGAGTCACAGGCAAACGCAAATATTGACCGATTAGTTGACGCAACGTGTGGGTTCGGTGGCCGAATTATCCCAAAAATTGCTACAATAAACACAACTTTGTTTTAAGGATCCACATTTTTATTTCTAATTGTCACCTATCCATTCGATATACTTTCGTCGATGTAATACAAGGATATTTACGTTAAAGAACGAAAATCGGATATTAATTAATTTCGATAAAATTGAAAAGCTATCGCACACTAACATATTTCTCTTTAAGCATTTTGTCTAGAATGGTTAAAACTATTCGATGGTTAGGCCAGAAATATATCGAGATTATTTGGAAAAGTCACACCGTGTTGTTTGACGTGATTACAGCTATCGTTGCTTTTCCTTCGCTTCTCCTTCGCTTTTCCTTCGCTTTTCCTTCGCTTTTCCTTCGCTTTTCCTTCGCTTTTCATCGCAACACTATCCGCTATTACTGCAAAGTTGAATACTTCTCGCGTTTTCTTATCGTTCGTTTAGGTAACAGCAATTTTAACGCGCTAAACGATACTTTGTTTCGTGCGTTTGTTATCATGACTCTTCAATAGAGTAGTTATTGTTATCTGTTTTTGTAAATGCGTAACTTTGAATCGTTTATGTTCAATACTGATACGGCGCGATTTTATAGTTAAACAGCGTTGTCTAACGTTCTTTAACGACAATGTATAGTAGACGCATTGTTGGTGGAGAATCGTTTGCTCGTTCAAGATAAATTATAAAATTTATAAACGCCAAAAAACGTTATCGAGAAAAATGTTCCACAGTAATCCGTTGATGTTACTGGCTCGATGCCATTAATTAATTTATTAATCGATAAAAATAAAAAATAAATAAGATCGATATCGTAGGAGTAAACGCATCTCTTGTCATAATTCGTCAACCCACGATGTTCTGCTCCGTAAATCGGACACGTCCATGTGCGTGTAATTGTTCGATAATGCATTACGCGTGATAGTCCGTAGCGTCGTTGCTATCCATAGCTTAAAATTATGTCATTCACATTATTACATTCGTCGTGAACATTCACTATATTCGCGTGGTTAGAACATTTGAAATAAACTATCAAGTATCAAGTTTGTTAGTTGCTGTTGTTTAAATTACTTTCTAATTCCGCGTTTTCATTTCTCTGAATTAAACTCACGGTAGTACAATTTCCTGCTTAAACTGCAAACATATTAGCCGAATTTTTTTACCGAATACGGTCATTTTTTAGAACCCCATGCTCGTCACTGAAATATACTAATATCTGCTTATATCGTCGACAAAGATAACGCTAGAACTTTTACAACAGTACGTGCTTACTAGTTCTTGTAAATGCTGCTCGAAACAGAACGCAAATAGTTGTATAAGATATTAAAGATCAGATATGAAAATCAGAAATTCGTGTGGTATATGTATATGTATAGAAAAGAATCTCTTAAATGTCTAATAGACCATTTCATGAAATAATTATTTTATACTTCCTTGGATAGAAAAATACCATTTAAATTAAACTTAATTAAACACTATTGCACAATAATAGGGAAAAATGTAATAATATCAAGGGAAATGAGACATTTCATAAAAATATCCATTTTATTTCTACAACCTCGTTTCTTGCGTGTTCCTTTCGTTACGTATAATAAAGTACTAATAGTAACAGACATAACGAGAATTACTATAACGCATATACAATACGAACAATAGTAATAATAACCAGAGTGTTTCGTAATGGGACACAATACACGTTTTAAAACATATGACCTTTTTTTTTGACACAATAATTATTTCTATATAAAAGGTTATCAAGTGCTTTACAAAAATGGATCATGATACACCGAGTTTGATGCATCAATTATCACAAGATTGCTAAAGCGCCGAAGCGCGACTCCTTCTTTCGAAGAAAACTAAGTTTATCATGGAAAACGTAAATGGAAATGTTTTCCGTCTTGCTAAATGCCTAAGAAAAATCAGCTACAACAAGATGCATATCAAAACGCGAATTTACTCTCATTGAGCTTGCATTCAAGTATGATTCTAAACGTATAATCACATTATATCGCGTATCCAAAACATTAAACTTTTAAAACCACCTAAATTACCTCTGTCCAATATCTATAATACTTCTCTACCAGTATTTGTAAGTTACGATAAATTTTAAACTCCGATTCGAAGTTACGTATTAGAAAACAGATAATGTATATACTTGCGTATTCGAGCAACAAAATCTACTGCGTGTTAAATAAAAAAAAGAGACGAATAAAAAAAGATTTTTCATTAACTGTTGAACGCAAAGGTTCTCGTGTAACATTAAATCCAAATTAGAATGAATGAAAAATATGTTCTGCGAGTTTAGCACAAAGAGGAATAAAATATGTAATCATTTGATGAACAGAATATCGGTTTTTCTGCTATACAAAAAAATATATGGAACAAAGCCAAACAATAAGATCGATGCTACCTTTAACTACGTATTTTTGTTTTCGTTCGACAGCTTTCAAATGTTGTTCATGATAAGTGTTACTGTTGACTGCTGGCACTGTTTTGAAGTATCACACGACATAAAACTAGTCTTTTACGTTCGTTCACACTGAATCGTCGTTGCATTACGATCAACTACTACATCGTAGATAGTTCAGTCGTAGTCGTGAGGTTCAGGTTCTGTCTTATTAAACAAAC
>JACXIV010000907.1:0-11886 GCA_014737475.1 Bombus confusus
AATCCAACTCAACGATCATACATTCTTATTTCAGCCACCGCAGGTAATTTCTCCAGGACAAACCAAAGTCGAAACAATTTATCTGGACAAGAGACCAACGCAAGTATGCTTCTGCAATACTGGTGAGCAACCAATACCAATTTCTAATGATCTCTCTCTTGTAGTTGATCCCGAACAAATTGAAAAATTCAAAAACATAATTAGAACGAGCCATATTGAAAACGATTTCCTCATTCCTATCGAAAAAATCCTCTTACACTACATTGACGTATTCAACCTAGACACAGACACTTTACCATGCACCGATTTAGCAAAACACATCATCACGTTGAAAGAAAACAAAATCATAAACACAAAATCTTACAAACCACCCGAGGCACACAAATTAGAAATCGAAAAACAAATCAAAGAAATGTTAATCAAAAACATAATTGAAGAATCAGACTCACCATACAATAGTCCAGTATGGGTGGTCCCCAAGAAATCGGACGCCTCCGGAAAACAAAAATGGTGCATAGTGATAGATTTCCGTAAATTAAACGAATTAAGTGATCAAGACGCGTACCCTTTGCCAAACATAGACGATATACTCTCACAATTAGGAAACGCGAAATTCTTTTCCGCACTAGACCTCTCTTCTGGCTTCCATCCAATACCAATGGACGTAGCATCAAAGAAATATACAGCTTTTAGTACGCCTCAGGAACACTTTCAATACAATCGAATGCCATTTGGATTAAAAAACGCTCCAGCTATATTCCAACGCATGATGGACACAGCACTTCGCGGTTTATTAAATAAATATTGCTTCGTTTATTTAGACGACATCATAATATTCAGAAGTACTATTCAACAATATAACGACAACCTTGCAATGGTATTACAGAGATTAAGAGAATTAGGACTAAAGATTCAGCCAGACAAATGTGAATTCTTAAAACCAGAATTAGAATACCTTGGACACATTATCATACACGAATGAATAGAACCAAATCCGAAAAAAAGATAGAAGCAGTCAAAGAATTCAAAATTCCCAAAAACCCAACCGACGTAAAATCATTCTTAGGACTGGCAGGTTATTATAGAAAATTCATACGTAACTTTTCAAAGATAGCCAAACCTCTAACCGACCTGACTAAAAAAGACACACTCTTTCATTGGACAGACAAACAACAAGATAGCTTTCAAACTCTCAAAGACGCATTATGCAGAGCCCCAGTCTTGGCATATCCCAACTCTAACAAAACATTTACATTAAAAACAGACGCCTCTAACGAAGGAATAGGCGTTGTTCTTTCGCAGAACGACCATCCTTGTTGTTGCATCTCCAGAACACTAAATCCTCCCGAAGGAAATTACTCAACCACTGAAAAAGAACTCCTTTCAATCGTACGAAAGGGCAGTGAAACGCTTAAGACAATATTTGCTAGGCAGACATTTCCTCATTAGAACCGAGCATCAAGCTTTAACTTGGCTTAAAAATTGCAAAGACCCCTCGTCACGACTAATTAGATGGAGATTAAAACTAGAAGAATACGATTACGAAATACAATACCACAAAGGAAAAGATAATACGGCTGCTGACGCACTCTCGAGACAAACTATCAACAACTTGACGACTGAGGACAATCTCCTTGACGAGTATAACAGATGGGAACAAGACACCGATCCACTTCCTAAACTACTAAAGATAGTCCCCAATGAAAAATCCTTCTTTTAAATAACAAAAGAATCTTTAGGACCCTACGACAAAGAGAAATGGTTAAAGAAGGTCGTAGAATTAGCTACAAAACATAAAAAGTTGGGCATAGGAGACAAAAGCTTCGATGAAATGGAAAAGGCACGAATAAAAACATTTTTTATGTATGTTAACGACAAAATAGAAGAAATAACCTTTGCATACGACCCGATTCAAATTCTAACAGACGAACAAGTTGACGCGATTATGAAAGAAAATCGTAATGACGTTTTAGGACACTTAGGTATACATGAAACTAATGCAAAAATCAAAGAACGATTTAAAATCCCACATTTGTTCTCAAAAGTAGAGGAATTTATAAAAAATTGTGCAGCATGTCAAAAACAGAAACTTGTCAGAATCCGCGCGAAAGAAATTCCCGTGATACCTCAAACTCCCACTGAACCAAACGAAAAGGTAGCAATGGACATAATTGGTCCCATGCCGAAAACTAAACGAGGAAACCAATATATACTCTCTATTCATGATGATTGGACCAAATACCTGATATTAACACCTCTCAAGACACAAAGAACCGAATCCATAATAGACGCCTTTGTCACAGGTGAAATTCAACTATCGATATTAAATTCCAAGCGCCTGATCATGAGTGACCACCTGGGTGGCATTCGGTCATTTTACCCGATCTCAGTAACATACCGATAAGTAACGATCGATGCCTTCTCCCACCCTAATGAATAAGGAATATAAATACTCCTTCAAAATCATCCGAGTCAGTCTGAATAAGACAGAACTAGCTTGAATAGTAAAAAGCCTATCGTTGCGAATCGCAAATACTATTGGAAAACTGAGTGGAAATAAAGAACTTGATCTCCTATTTGGAAATCAACAATTTTTCTTTTGTCAATCATTGAATAATTACGTGACACCTTATTGAGTCATTACATTTACATCTTCTCAGCACCTAAAACTATACTAACAGACCAAGGACAGAACTTTATTAGTGAACTCATGACGAAATTCGAAGAAGCATTTAAAATAAAACATATAAAAACAACCAGCTTTCACTCGCAATCTAACAGATCCCTAGAAAGAACACACTCAACGGTAAAATACATGATACGAACAAGTCTAAACGACTCAGACAAAGAATGGGAGGAAGTATTAAACTTCATATGATTAGGATACAACACAGCAATACACGATGCAACCGGTTTTTCACCTTTTGAACTAACCTTTGGACGAAAAGCTAATCTCCCATCCTCAATATCCAGAACCTCCAACTACACGTATGAAGAAATGTTTGCTCTATGGCAAAAACAATTGGACAAATACAAAACACTAGCTAGACGAACGCTTGAATAAAGTAGAAAACGCTACATGCGAGACCAACAAAGGAAAATCATTAAAACACAAGCAGTATTTAAAAAGGGAGACGCGGTTCTTGTACATAATGATCACAAAGCAGATAAATTGGACGATGAATGGTTAGGTTCTTACTGCATCGAAAAAGCTATGACTCCTTATTACGAAATTTTAATCAATAACCAAATTAAGAAGATACATGGTAACAGAATTAAACCATACTTTTCAGAACGCTCATCTGATGCACAATCCTCGTGCTCGGATTGGAATTAATACCGATCGAAAATAATGCAATTTTCCACGAGAAAATAATTTCCAAAACATTTTAGACGTCTCTACACTCACACTGTTTGTCCAAAGCAAAAGGATCTTCTTTAAAATTTCAATTCCAACAATAACTAACACCGAGTTGGAAATAGAACTGGTATACCCCATACCGACTCAAAGGAATGGAACGTTTCTTGCCCCATTGGTTGAGCATCCGATATTCTTCACCTCAGGATTAACTTATATGAATGTAGACCAGATGTATTTGGACAAGCAATGTCGAATCAAACACGAATTGTATATTTGCAAACAAACTCAGCCCATACAGGATAGACGTTCAAAACATGATTGCGCATCCGAAATAATTAGTTTAGAAAATACCATGAAATTTTGTAAATTCAGTCTGTAAGATCGTAGAAACAACTTTTATACCACTCAAAAACGAAAATCACTACATAGCTATACCAGAAAACCCAATAGAACTCAATGTATTCTCTGAAGAAGGACATCAAATTGTTAAACTGAAGCAACCCTCTCTGTTGAAAACTAAAATAACTGTAGATATATCGTATGGAAACAACCATATGAGAATCAGCGGCAATCCCAAGAGCGTTACTTACGATATTAAGACCAAAACTATAAATATAACTAATAACGTAAATTTATCCTCAATGCTTGACACCTTGGAAAAGTCTCCTAAAGTAATGAGCAATCTAAACGGTTATACCGATACCGCGAATCAAATAGAAGATAGAGCCAATCAATTAACTTTTTCGCACAGTTTTCGACAACTTGGGGTCTCACCACGTTACAGATAATAGGATATATATCCATTGGACTCATATGCTTGTATATGCTTAATAAGATAGGATTATCAAAATTATGTCTTCACATATTTTGCTGCAAAATCAAGAAAATCACCGTTAATAACACACCTAGCGTTAGTATTGCAACACCTTCTGCCCCTATAAACATTTACACACTGATATAACCTGTGCAACCTGGAACAGGGAGAGAATCAAAAGTAAGTTTTGAATTATCAACACCGCTCAAGGCCAAATTTCATCCGTCGATTTTGAAGAAACGCAAGAACTTAGAGGACTAAGTTCACTCTACGAAGGGGGAATGTAACGTCTGTTGAGTTAAACCTCAGGTTGGTATGATCAATAGTTTCTGCATCCAGGCTTGGTGCAACTGCTATGCAGTCTTTTGTTTTACCCCGTGCGCCACGTTTTTTTTTCTCTGTGTGTATCTGGTTGTGTACGGACGTTCGAGGAGACGAAATGCAGTGTGTATGAAAATAATCTGAGTGAATCATTTTATTATTCAACCCAAAGCCTATATAATAACAGGTTGTGGGCCCAGGACGGTGAACTGCGCGATTAAAGATATTTATTTGTGAGTTTTGTCCCGTAATTATCCGAGAAAAGGTCACGTCATGACCGACCAGGAGAAGATGGGTGATACGGACAAAGACATAAACCCGATCCTCAACAAGGACAACTATGATTACTGGGAGAAGATGACGGAAGCTTCTATGGTTTTCCTGGGCTGCTGGGATGCGGTGGATCCAGGATTGACGGCAGAAGAAAGGGCGAAACCCGAGTGCGTCAAAATGGACAACAAAGCGCGTGCATACATATTCCGGCACATTCGCCCTGAATACCTTACGGACATCGGCGATCTAACAACAGCAAAGGAGTGCTGGAAAGCATTGGAAGAAATTCACGGGAGAGCCACATCGATGGACATTGCTATGTGCCTGCGGAAGTTGGGCACTACCGAGAAGACCCCGGGCATGGATATCTCCACGTACTGTGGAAAGATTCAAGGGCTGTGTGACAAGCTGTCGAAAGCAGGTATTAAATTCGAAGACCACGTTGTGGCATCTTATGTTTTAGCCGGACTAGCAACAAATCCAGATTATTCGACCTGTATAAGAATAACGAGAATTGATGGGAATCTGACCGCGAGGGGGGTGAAGGCCGACATTCTACTCGAAGAAAGAAGAATCGACGAGGCTGCGGCCGTGGAGTCCGAGCGAGGCAATGCGTTGGCAGCCAGAGGGCAGTGGAAGTCAAGGTCGCACCAGAACAAAGATGGCGCGAAACCGAAGGGCAGAAGCAAGAGGGATCAGAGATGTTACAAATGTGGAAACTGGGGCCACATCTCGTACCAGTGTCCGGGACAGGAGGGAGACGAAGAAGAGGAGAAACCCAAGGAGAAGAAGAAACAGGAAGACAAGCCAACATTTGAAGGGCTCATCTCAGCATTGGCCTTATCATCCATCGAATGTTTGGGAAGAGAGAGAATCAGTTACCTTGACTCTTGCGCTTCGAACCATATGACGCCAAACAGGTATCGCTTTGTAAATTTTGTACCTACGACCGGACATATCAGGATAGATAAGGGACGTCTGGAGCTGAGGGGGGGGGGAGGGTACAATCTTTGTGAAGGTAGCTGAGTCCTGTGGGCCTTTTCTTTGCCAGATGTTCTGTGGGTACTTGAGATCGACGTAAATCTGATCTCGATCAGACAGCTAGCGAAGAAGGGTGTCACCACTGTGTGTGGAAAAAACGAGGCTGATGGAACGCACGATGATGGCGACATTATATTCACCTCGAAAGTGGATAATGACGTGTACTATTTGGAGACTGTCCCCGATGAAGGGTATGTTGCAAATGTCTCTGTAAACGACGATAGAAGCGAGGTTGATAACAGTGATGAGAAGGTTGACGTCGTTAGGACAAAGGCGTTTAGGAGTGTTGTGTCGTGGTATGAGCGGTTGGGTCACCTGCATGGAAATGCAATGAGCAAGATACCTGTATAGGATGTGAAGGAAGACTCGAGAAGGTGCGACGAACTGTGTAGTGTCTGCGTGAAGGGTAAAATGACAAAAGTGCCATTTCCAAGGACAGCTCATCATAAGTATCCACGTCCCCTAGAAATTGTCCATATTGATGTCAGTGGTAGGGCTCAGTGTAAAACGTTAGGCGGGGGGAATTACTTCGTGACTTTTATTGACGATTTCTCTGAGTTTACGTATGTTAGGATCATTAGTAGAAAGAATGAGGTATTTAAATGTTTGAAGGAATATCAGGCGGATGTGGAAGCCTTACATCAGTCCACCTAAAGGAGAAGGGTATTTTGCACAGAAAGACTGTCCGTCGGAATCTGAGCAAAATGGCGTTTCAGAACGAGCCAATAGGACCTTGGTTGAAATGTCTAGGTGTTTACTCATCCAGTCAGGGCTCCCTGACTACCTTTGGGGAGAAGCCATTAACATGGCGTGTCACATAAGGAATTTGTGCCCGTCGACTGCTGTCGGGGATAAAATCCCATTCGAGCTATGGAAAGGTGAGAGATGCAACCTCAAAGGGGAGATAAACAGACTGAGGGTATTCGGATGCAAGATTTGGTACCTGATAAGCCCAAGTGGAAGGAAGTTTGATAGCAGGGCAGATGAAGGGATATTTGTAGGTTACGATCGACAAGTCAAAGGTTACAGAATCTACTTGCCTAAGACCAAAAAAGTAATAATTTCCTGTCATGTGGGCTTCGAAGAAAACGTATTTCCTTGTAAGGGTATTGGTGTGGACACAAGCAAATCAAGGGAAAATTAGCCGAGTGGATATGGGACGTTGAGGACTTCGAAATCAGAACCGGGAGTGAACCAGTCGACATTGAAGTACAAAGTGACGGTGAAAACGATGAGGGGGAGGGCGATTTCTTTGTGGATAATTTAATTAGTGAGAATGTTCAGGAGGAGGCTGTGACTGTACCTGCTATACCTAGGAGATCAACAAGACTGCGAAAGCCAAAGAACTGTGGTAACTGTGCACACGATGCGGTAGATTGTAAAAACCAGAATTTGTGTATGTCTATTAATGTGTACGAAGCCTTGAAGGGACCTGATGCTCAGAAATGGGTAGCAGCAATGTTATCAGAGTTAGACAATCTTGCGAATTAGGGTGTGTGGGACATAGTGTTAAGGCCCTCGGGTACGAATGTCATTAACTGCAAATGGGTACTTGCTATAAAGAGGGACTCTGATAGATATAAGGCTAGACTAGTAGCTCGGGGATTCTGGCAAAGACCTGGAGTAGACTACTCAGAGACTTTCAGCGCAATTGTAAAGCGCAGGACCCTTAGAATCTTAGTTGCTTTGTGTGCTGAAAATGAGTGGAGCTATGCACACATCGACGTTGAATGTGCGTATCTTAATAGTCCTTTGGATGAGGAGATATATATGAAGCAGCCTGAATTCTTTGAAATTCCAGGAAAGGACAGGACTAAATATGTATGTAAGCTTAGGAAAGGTCTGTATGGGTTGAAGCAAGCTGGGAGAATGTGGTTTAAACATATAAGTGGTACTTTGAAGGGTATGAATCTGAAACCATGTCTGAGTGATCCATGTGTGTATGTGAATGTATCCAAGGACCTAATTGTTGCGGTATATGTAGACGATATTCTTGCGTTTGGGACGAAGGCTATGATTAGCCTGTTTAAGACTAGGATTAAGGAAAAACTAGATATCAGAATGTTAGGTGTTGACACTCAGTTTCTGTCCGTCCATTTGAGTAAGCCAAATGGTACTACAGTTGTGTTTGACCAATCAGTGCAGATAAGTCAAATGTTAGAGGTATTCGATATTACTTATGAGACTGGGGTGTCAACACCACTAGCTAAGGAGGCTGAGGCTGGTTTAAACATCGAGTGCGATGAATCCTTTGATCGTAAACTGTATGAACAAGCGGTTGGGCATATAATGTATGTCGCTACCGTGAGCCGCCCCGATGTAGCAAGTGCAATAGGAAAACTAAGTCAAAGGTGTGCAAATCCTACTGTCTCCGACTGGAGAGCAGTAAAGCGAGTATTTAGGTACCTGTTAAAAACCAAAGACTTAAAGCTTATATACCAAAGGACAGGCCAACCGTTGAAAGTGTTCTGTGATTTAGACTTTGCAGGGTGCTCACTCGATAGGAAATCCAGGAGTTCATACTTGCTGGTGGTGCGGTATCGTGGTTGTCGAAGAAGCAACCTACCATATCACAGTCAACCTGTAAAGCGGAATTTGTGGCAATGCAGAAGGCAGCAAGGGAGGCTATGTGGATATCCTTACTGTTAAAGGAGCTGGGACAATCGTCGTTTTGTCCCCGTCCATGTAAAATTCACTGTGACAATATTGGAACTATTTCATTGTCCAAGGATGAGGTAGTTGCCGAGAGCTCCAAACATGTCCAAATTCGATACTTTTATGTTAAGAACTGTGTGTCGAAGGGTATTTTAAGTTATGTTCATGTGCCAAGTTCTGAGAATGTTGCGGATATCCTTACCAAAGGTCTGAATAAAGTCAAAAATCAGTATTTTACCAAAGCTATGGGACTTGTAGAAACTACTGATCAAAGGGGAGTGTTGAGTTAAACCTCAGGTTGGTATGATCAGTAGCTTCTGCATCCAGGGTTGGTGCAACTGCTATGCAGTTTTTTGTTTTACCCCGTGCGCCACGTTTTTTTTCTCTGTGTGTATCCGGTGGTGTACGGGCGTTCGAGGAGACGAAATACAGTGTGTATGAAAATAATCTGAGTGAATCATTTTATTATTCAACCCAAAGCCTATATAATAACAACGTCACCCAAAAGACAGGCATCTGCCGACACCGGATATGTCGATAACACCTAGCCATGCGATGTCGATAACACTTAGCCATGCGATAGCTTTTTTTATGTGGGGAAATCCTCACGGACGCCCCGCCGCCCTCTGGGAGGCGGCGGGGGAGTGTCGGACACAAACCGACTAAAACCCCACGGTGGCCATCCTGACGTATGATAGGAGTGCCGCGGGGCCTTTGGGCAAATTACTGCCGGAGCACATCCTCGTCTTCTTCTTGTTCTGGAAGTCATCCTTGCTTCATGATGAGGCCGTCAGGAGGGACCACGCCTCCTAACGCCGCGCTGCCTGGACCGTCGTGCAAGTCCGAGGGGGGGCCCAGACCCTCCTCGGCGTGACGGCGTTCTTGATGGATCCTGTCTCCTCTTCCGCTCTCTCTCGGCGCGCTCCTTCGCGAGCATGACTTGCTCGCAAAAGGAGCGGACGGCGAGATACTCCTGGTGCCCCCTCAGCATGGCGTTGACAATCGCCGAGATGCCCATGATGGGCATAAATCTATCGTGTGCTGCGCCGTGTCCTGTCCTTCCTGGCACTGGTGACAGATGCCGGTCACCTCTCGCTGAATCCTTGGCAGGTACTGACCGAACGTTCCATGTCCGGTCAGTAGCTACGTCATCCTAAATGAAAGCGGTAGTCCGCCACGATCCCTTCAGGCCTCCCAGTTCGATAGGACCGCTCCCACGGCCCGACTAGGCCGCACCTTCTCCTCGGTGGCAAGCTGGACTCGCCACCGTTCCCAAGTCTCCAATCTTGTTTCTTCCCGGACGTCGGGGCCAGACTGGCCGGCGGAGGGCGTATCCCCGGTGGAGCATAGGCCCCGCAGGTGATGGTACACCCGTCGAAGCGCCAGGGCCTGCAACTCGAACCGAGGAGACGCCGCCAGCGCGGTCGCCGACGCATAGGATATGGTCCGATATCTTCTGACGATACGGATGAAAGTCGTCCTTTGCAGCCTTCTCAGCAGCACCAAAAGCTGCGGCGATTCTTTGGCAGATCTTCCGCCCACACCGGGGCCCCGTACAGGACCATGGATCGAACCACTCCCTCGTACAGTCGACGAACCGCGACTCCGGCCCCGCCGATGTTCGGTAAGAGGCCGCACAAGGCGTTGGCTGCGGCCGATACTTTGGAGACCAGCAGTAAAAAAGGGCCAAACACCACACGGAGTTCCCAAGCGGTCACCCATCTAAGTACTATCCGTGCCCGGCGTTGCTTAACTTTCGTCATCGGACGAGAACGAGTGCATTCAACGCGGTATGAGCGTTTGCCCAAAAATGTTCTGCGTGTATTGTTTCCTTGTAAGCGAAAGAAACTTTTCGGACAACCTAATACTACTATGGCGGCACGCCGCCACAAAGAAGGGCCCAGGGCAAGGCACATGTGCCGGACACGTGGCTACGAACAATGTCCGCGAAACTGGGCATGAGAGACAATGCTCAACGACCGGACATCTAGCCACGCGATAGCTATGAGAGAAGATAATAGCCGGACTCCCACCCATAAGTTATATGAATCATAATAAAGGGATAAAAACCCCAGTCCTTTAATCAGTAAGTCAGTCTGTATCCCGCAGTTAATAAAGTGTATGAATGAACTATTACTCATTCGGTTTTTTTTTAATACCTCTTCATTTATTACGTGACACGCTCCTCGATACAGTGTGTATGTTTCAAAGGTGACAGTTAAAAACGCGGCCTATAGTAAGCCCAACCGGGCGTAACAATGTTTCATTTAAGCATCTATAACAATTTCGTCTATTTTTTAATTTGTCGAACACATTAAGTATTCTTTTTTTTTTATTTAGATGAAATTTTACAATCAATTCCCAATAAGAATTTTAAGTAAATTTTTTTGGCATGGTACAATGTCATGAATACAAAGAGTTTATTGCATGTTTGATTCTAATTGAATCTAGTACTTAAATCTAGAGGATAATGTCTTTTTAGCCTGCGGATCTGATCCGACGTGACAAGTAATTGAGTAACTAGAGGGTTTAGGTGGTTGTTGACTCTTGTGCTATATCTATTGCTGAATTTGGATATTTCTTCTTTGACTGTGGGTATCTTGAGGTTGGGATGTATTGCTTCGTTGGTTACGAACCAAGGTGCATCTAATAATGTTCTTAATGTTTTTGATTGTAGTCGTTGGAGTATTTCTATGTTGCAATTACTTGCCGTTCCCCATAACTGGATTCCATAGATCCAGACAGGTTTTAATATGGCCTTGTATATCATTAGCTTACTTTGCATGCTTAAGTTGGAACACCGGCCAATGAGCCAGTAGAATTTTTTTATTTTTGATTTGACTTGTTTCGATTTATCAGTGATGTGTTGTTTCCATGTCATTCTTCTGTCGAGGACCATGCCCAGATATCTGACTGACTCTTTGTTTGGGATTGGAGTGTTGTTTATCGTCACTTGTGGACAGGTTTGTTTTCGCAACGTGAAGGTTATGTGACTAGATTTATTTTCGTTAACTTTGAAGCGCCACTTGTGGAACCACTCTTCCATAGAGTCGAGGCCTCGCTGGAGAGTGGAGGAGCCAATAGTCGGGTCAGGGTGGGAAGCTAGTAAAGCTGTGTCGTCTGCGCATGTAGCTGTGGGTATGTCTGTTAGTGTTGGTAAGTCTCCAGTGTAGATGGTGAACAGCAGGGGTCCGAGGACACTGCCTTGGGGTATGCCGGCTTGTATTGGAAATGATGTGATTATAGCGTCTAGGTATTTTACCATGAATATTCTGTTGGTTAGGTAGAACTTTAAAATGCAGTAGTAGGTGTGTGGTAGGATTTCCTTTAGTTTGAACAAGAGTCCTTCATGCCATACTTTGTCAAATGCCTGCTGGATGTCTAGGAATACCGCTGTGCAATATTTTTTCTTTTCCAAGTC
>JACXIV010000921.1:0-11807 GCA_014737475.1 Bombus confusus
AAAACACTGGTGGAAAGATAGTTGAACAAGTTGCTATTATTAAATATGAGAGTACTAAATATATTATATACAAGAATGTTGCAGAGTAGTTTATGCAAGAATTAGAAGTTGTTCAGTCCAACAAGAGAATATGCATCAAACAGGTGTTCTTAATTACACTAAAGATTTGCAAGAGGGAAAACACGGTCAAATAGTACAACCAGCTGATAAGGTAACAGTTACAGGTGACATTCAAGGTCTTGTTAATAACCCAATTAGCAATCGAAATGTTGTAGATCATGTAGATAAAGTAGGAGGAATCTCTGTTATGACTGTGCATAAATCGATAGTTGAACATATTTCAGCTGATATTTTAATGAAAAATTATTAAACCGAAACAATTAATGCGACGTTTATTGCAGGTAGCCAAGTAATATTTGCTAAAGTAATAAGATTAAGCTAATAATGATCAAGCTGTATTTATGAAAGGATTAAAATTAGCCTGAGAAGGAGGGTTACTGCTTGGTAGATCTTTAAAAGTAGCATCACCTTCTTTTGCCAAGTTTAGTCTTTGCTTTCTACCATTTAATTAATTAAATAGAAGAATTTAAAAAGGGCACTGAGGAAGCACTTGTTACCGTAGTCAAGAATAGTATGTATTTGGTAGCAAATAGCACGGAGATTGAAACTGAAATTAAATAGAACTGATATTTACCGATCAGATTATTCATCTCTGAGGAAATGAAAGATTTACTGAAGGTCTACATGTACTTGTGTGTATGCGACCAGAACAGTACATAAGAGAGCTCACCAAAGAAAAACAACATGATAACCAGTTAGTTAAGCGAAGACTTAAGTATTAAGTATTAAGTACAACTGTATAGTGATATTCAATGCCATGTTTTCGTATTTCCAATTCGGTTGAGGTGGAGGATCCTTGTAACAAGTTATCGCGGAGCAAAAAAATATCTAGTGGTGGATTATTTGGTGGACCTAATGGCTGTACTAGAGGATGTTATCAAGTAATATAACGGGAGATTATACTCTAATTAACATGAGGATAACAATGGGACAATACACGGCACGAGAACTTGGTCTAGTCTTACAAGTGTGATAATTAAATGTGCGGCTAGGAGTCTAAATCTCACGTGTGACTTTTTGTTAAAATGAAGTCGACTACTCGCACTTGGTACTCCTCTGAATTTTCCGATAATTAACTAATTTAACAGTGACGCGAGCTGAGCGGAGCTCACCCATATTCTACCCCTGCGTGCTCTTCTTACATTGGTTCCTTTGAATTTTCCGGAACATGCAGAAGTCTAAACCGTTTGAACGGCTAATATACAAATGCCGTATAATGCTTCTAGTACGGCAATGCTTGAGCGCCATGCTATAAATTTGAAGTGGTTATTAATGCAAAGATTATAAGCTGCTAAAACACAAAGAATAGTTTATTACTAAACTAGTCTATAGTATAAAAGGTTTCGCTCGGAATATCTTTTATGCGCACTGTCCGATAGGATACTGAATTACGGTTATGGGAACCTTTCCGCCTAAGGCACCTCGGTCGACCGTTACGGTCGCCCTTACACAGTTTCTTACGGTTCGTCCTGATGACTCACCAGTTTGTTTGTTTCCGTCGCCTTTGTTGTTCGCGGCGACGGTTACAAAGGTGTTGTCGGTGACACCACAACTCGAAGGAATTCGTGTGGAAGACGAGGAAAGGCAAAGCTATGCCTTTGCGTTAATGTTCTCCTTATTTTTCGCACGATGGGTTTTAGAATATTAAAATTGAAATATCTTCTAAGCTAATCGAATCCTTTTTTGTAGAGAATGAAAAGATGTGTCGAATGGTGCATAAAAAATGTATAGTTTCATCTAAATCTCTTAAAATCTCTTTAAAAATGGAAATCTCTTTAAAAATGGAAATCTCTTTAAATAAGAATATGAAAGAAATGAAAATTTTTTGTTAATTTTGCTTCATGAAGTCAAACTTGCATCGGAAGCATTTCCTCGGATATTTGATATCTGCAAAAATAATCACGCGTAAACGTTTGAAACGGATATGCCGTAATTAAAAAATCTTTGCTTTCTTAGATCGCTTATATCTTTATTAATGTATTTTTTCGTGAACCCTGTGCGTTTCACACTTGCTTGTTTATTAATACATTGTGCTATAAACGCAAGTGTTGGTTCATCAATCCTCTGTATGATTGCTTTTCCTTATCGAGGCGTTCACTTTGCCGCAACTCCTTTACGTTGTTTAATCAGTCCAGATTAACCTAATCTCAGGTTTTCTTTATAACATATTCTACCGTGGATTTATTTCTATTTATTTAATATACAATTTATAAATAGGGCGCATTTTTGGCACGAACGATACCACTGACGATACTATGTGTTAATGTGTTGCATACTACAGAGAATAGCATTGATGTTAGGTAAGAAAAACTATATCTGTAAATATTTTAATTTCACGTGTACAAAATTTCTATGGTACCTCTGAGCTTAATATATGTATAATAGTTAATACACATTACTTTTCTTCTCGTCTCTATCCCCTACACTATTGTTTGTAGACAATAGGACAAAAACATTGCATACAAAAAAATATTTTAATATAACTATTAACCATTAGCGTAACTTTCTTCAAACATTGTTGCCCATTTTCTATTTGTATTAACTAATTCTTTGCAATATTAACGGCTATTTAAGTGTTAATGCAAGCGACGTGGCTGACTTGCATATAGAACAAGTGTTTCTACCAAATGCAATAACTCTTTTCGTTGGTTATATCGCACGAAAAAAGCTGCTCAAAAGTAGATGTTTCAATTGTGACTAACTTTTATCAGAGGTACAAAGGAATCAGTTAATCAGAACGAAAATTACATTTCGTACAAGGAGTATGAACATCGGGATCAGAATGAGCCGAGTGTAGCGTGTTGGACAAAACCGTTAGAAAGTTCTTACGACGAATTCACATCACTGTCAATTCGAAACTCATGATATGTATCGCGAGAATGTGTGGCACTAAAGAAAATTAATATTAAGTTTATCTGAAATTGTAAAAGCATACTCGCACTTGCAAAAGCTATCCTGATTGGTTTGAACAAGAAAATTCATGCTATCAATATAAGATAAGCGCATTAAAGCTTACGTTGCGCGTCAAAATTTATTCCACAAATTTAATTTGCGAGCACAACAATCGTATTAAAGCAGAAAAAAAGCTCGTAATTATTATAAAATAATAAGATAGATTATACTAATAAAGTATCAATGAACAATAATATAAAAAATAGGAAATTAAATATCGTCAAGAACTTGTATATATTTGGAACAAGATATTTGTAGCAGTGTTACTTATATATATGTCATATCTTTCATTTCTTTTCCATTACGAGATCACAACTTTGAAACAAAATTTCAGTAAATTTTCCAAACGTTGTTATTATTAGGCAATGTGCATCTACACAGGTACTTTAGTCGTGCGTTATGATGGTCAAAGCACATACATATTTCACAGTTTAATGATTTATGGCAAGGTTACACTAATTACTTCAACTTGTTCGTTTTTGTAAAGATGTACTTACCTAAATGATATTGTTTTTCAAAAATCAAATACCTAGTATTTCGTATTGATTTATGTTTCTCATGCATTTTATAATTGTCAGTTAAGAATTTTTTTTAGTATACTTACGTCACACTTATATTACTTGAAAACAGGTAATATTTTTTCTAATTGAGGGTGACATTATCACCTTCCTATCGGTGCCTCCAGATAACAAATTTATTGTTTATAGCATCTATTAATATTCGTAAATAATAATTGTTAAATTATGACGAGCACAAATTCGCTACCATTAAGGAAACTGAGTTCTACTCTAGTCTGAGACTCTAGTCAGTTTCTCAACTCGTTTTTACCTCTATATTAAACACACTTGGCCAAACAACCAGTAACAAAAACACGTTAATTGTAAACTGACATTCCAATTTTTATTATCACCTTTAACATTGCCCTATACATTTGTTAATTGGGAAACATGTTAAACATGTTAATTACAATTTTATAAACAATAATGTTAGGGAATAGTATAAATGTTTATACAACGAAATGAAAATTATTTATATTTATCAACATAACTTTGATTGAAAACATCAGATGCGGTTTAACGCATTTTTTGTATCAACCGCTTGTATGAACAAATGCATTATTTGACATATTTTTCCAAATTTTTTAATAATTTATAAAAATGATTTATAGAGAGGGCAGTGATCCTTATCTAAATAGCACCATGTACTTTTCAGTCATGGTGTTTTACCTCATACGAGGATATTTCCTCTCTGCTGATACTATAGCGAGATTAGACTCTCAGAAACTGTAATAGGATAGGCAAAACATCCTGTACGCCACAGCCACTCTAACATGCCACACAGAGTAGTCAAATAGTAACAGGATAGCCACTTGAGATAGGAAACCGACAATAACCCTGTCACGTAAAATTTGTCATGGGTTTATAAAAAAAAGGGAGAAGAACGGAGAACCACTCTTCTTGTTCTTCTTTTATTATATTTTATTCAATATATGTAAAGCTACAATATTTTAGGACAATAAATAACGATGGTTAAGCATTGCTGATAGAATCAAGACTGGCTCGATCTGGAGCTCGAGCCGTGTTTGTGTGCTGGTTTTGGGGAAGTACGAAGTGCCGCGTGCAACTTTAAGGTTATGTGCAGAGATCCGGGTACAAGGTGTCGTCTGTGACGTCATCTGAGGTCACATGCCCCCATTGATTTCACATACCTACAAAATCTTATTTCCGCTTGAGTATGGATCGGTGAAATTTTGCGTTGCCTGTTTCGAAGCTGACTCTTCTTTCATGACCATCTTCAATTTCTACCAGGTAGCTAGATCTGGGGATTTCTGTGTATACATTGATAGGGGCGCTCGGTGGCGGCATTAGATATACATTTGTAAGGGTTTGAGAATTATTTTTGGTTTTACAACATAGTAAATGAATACAGAGTTTGGTTGGAAGGAATTTCCGTAGGCAATCGAGTATTTTATGTTTGTTTATATTGTATGTTCCTAACAACCCAAGTGCAATGTAACTAATAATTTGTATTGCGGATAGTCCCCATGTTTTAAGAGAGATTATCCTGTGTGAGTACGTTAGTTGACTGATTTTGTCAGTTGTCAGTTTGATCTTGGTCTTCCTCGAATTTTATCATGAGTTCGCTTACAAAGTTTTGTCCTTGGTCTGTTAGAACCGTTTTAGCTACTGAGAGTTAGATGTAGCGTTTCCATAAAGCGTTGATCACCGATTCTGTTTGTTGTGTTTTCAAAGAACAAGGATAAGGTATTTTGTCAGTTCGTCGTGGATTGAAAGTATAAATTCATTTCCCTGTTTTGTTTTCGTCATAGGACCGATTATGTCCACTGCAATCTTGTCGTTAGGTTCTGTCGGTGTGTCAGATATTATTGGTTGTTCGTTAGGTCTGATTCTAGTTAGTTTTTCCTTTTGACATGCGTCGCAATTCTTTATAAATGATTCTATTCTTTCCATGAGTTTGGAAATTTTATATCTTTCTTTGATTCTTTGATGTTTTCTGTACTCCTAAGTGTCCTACAATTTCGTTGTGATTTTCGCGTAATACGGTTACGATTTCTTCTTCTGTTAACTCTTGGATCGGTTCCCACGATAAAAGAATTTTCCTGTACATGTCGTTACAGTAAAGTAGAATGTGTTTGAGTTTAAGTTTGTCTTCGACTGTAATTAAATTTTCTCCTATTCCGATTTTAGTATTGCGTTGAAATATTTTATAAATTTTTCTTAACCACTTTGTTTCGTCGTATTTTCCTAATTCTTCTTTGGTAATATAGTAGAATGTTTGGTCGTTCGGTTTCATGTCTAATCTAGCTGGTATATTTTCGCTTTCTTTCCATTCCCTAAATTTGTCCGTGTGATCGATTATGAATTCGCGGTCTAAAATTTCTGTTAGGGTTATGACGTGAATTCGTGATAAACTGTCGGCTGCTGTATTGTCTTTACCCTTTGCGTATTCGATTTCGTATTTATATTCTTCTAAGCGTAGCCTCCATCTCATTAGTCTGGCTGAGGGGTCTTTGCAATTAGCTAATAATTCCTTTTCTGTTGTCGCATAATTCTTTTCTGGGGGATTCAGTGTTCTTGAAATGTAGCAACATGGATGTCCGTCTTGTGATGGAACTGCTTCTCTACCTTCATTACTTGTGTCTGTCGTCAATGTAACCGTTTTTGTGATATCTGGGTATGATAATCCTGGGGCTTCGCAAAGTTTTTGTTTCAGTGTTTCAAAGCTTGTCTGTTATTTTTCGGTCCAATTGAATGGTACGTCTTTCTTCACTAAGTCTGTCAGTGGTTTGGCGATTTTAGAGAAGTTTCGTATGAATTTTCTGTAGTATCCTGCTAGAAATGATTTTATCTCTGTTGAAGTCTTAGGTAACCTAAAATCTCTAACTGCTGCAATCTTTTTGGGGTTTGGCTTCACTCCATCTGCTGTGACTAAATGTCCGAAATATTATAGTTTTGGTTTCAAGAATTCGCATTTGTCTGGTTGAATTTTCAATCGTAATTCTCGCAGCCTTTGCAATACGATCGCTAATTTTTGGTCGTGCTTGCCGAGCGTATCTCCGAATATTATAATGTCGTCTAGGTACAGCCTGGACACTCGCGGCGCGTGTGTGATTTTTCTGTGTAACATGTAACAACAACAATAAACATTGTTTATATGTACTGTTATTTATTAATTATTCATCGAGACAAAGGATCAGAGGAGACATTCATGTTCTCTGTTTGAGAATTTCATGAGTTTTCGATATGCCGTTATGGATTTTAATGAGTAGGCAAGTATAATACTTTTAATCTAAGATTTTTGTCACATAACGTCGCGGAAGATGATTTGTCTCCGAAAGCCACAGTCTTCTTCTCTATGACTTGTACCAGGTAAGCTGCTGCCCACATATCGTTCGATTTGAGGATCTCTGTGCAGCCTGCTGCTTAGACTGACCTACCTTCCTTCGTGTAAGGAGGTTTACGTGCACACAGGGATATGTCGGCTAATATTTAATTGCCAATAACTAAAAATCAAAGCCGAAAACGCAATTTCTTTATTCTCGATTTTCATCTTGTTTTATTTTCAAGAATCACTCCTTAAATTTCTGTTACATCTGTAGCCGAACACCCTGTATATTACTATACTTTATAAAATATATATATATGTCGAGTCATCAAAGTAGTCAGGATCTGAGTTAGGGGCGTGTAGTGAATCGTTGGCACGATTATCCATTGTGGATATACAGTCAACGTGTATTTTATTGATGAAAGTGATACAGAGTAGATGGATAACTATGGTGAATACACACTAACGGCAATGACCTGAGGTTCGATAGCGAATCCGCGGTCAACGGGATAGTAATCACACTTGTTCTCTGAGTCTCAGAAATAGTACTCTCGATGATCAAGTCGCACGAAAGAATGCCCTCTCCGTCGTGATGATACCGCAGAGGAAAACTATGATGGGGTGTGTCTAAGGGCACAAGATCATCGGATTCGTCGAGGATAACTCTCATTCCGAAAGTGAGGGAAATGGGCTTGCCGATAAATTGGCTAATTTCCGTATTGGTGATCCGATAAAGACGCTAGCCGTTCTTGAGACAAGATTGCTGTCGGGAAGTGTCGCTCGTGAGGAAAGGCAATCCTCGGCATCTTCCCGACAAAAGTGATAGAAAGACTTTGTCTGTTCGTTTGAAGGGCCGCGGTAGCCAAATTCTCTGATCTATAGCGGGTCCTCAAGCTAGCTGCGCACATAGTATAAACATGCATCGGCATCTGGTAATCGTCGTGCCCAAAGAATAGTTTCCAATTTGCTTTACAGTTATGCTTAAGTCACGATGCCAGTTCGAAACTGCTACGTATGGTGGATCAGTAAGCGGAATTTCATGTCCGTTAACCTGCAATTTATGTGTTTGTCATTCATACTTTTTCAAACTTATTTTTAAACCGATGGAATATCTGATATGTTTATATTTGATCAAGATAGTTAAAAAAATGCTGATTAAAAATAATATACATTCAGACCCCGTATAACAAGGTACTGCCATAACGCGGGCTAAAAATTACGCCATTGCTCCTATATAACGCGGTTAAGAAGTTACAGGAAATGACTCCTTTCTGATAAGAAATTATGCGAGTCTTTGAATTGACTCGACGCACGGTTTTGCACTAATTCTTGTGCGATAAGGAGAAGTTGTTTACAGTTTATATTGTGGACAATTATTATTGTGGAACGCATATTATTTTGTGATATCAAGAGAAAACTACATATTTATTTAATTATATTTTTATAAGGCCTTTAAGGCAAGCACCTTACTTCTGAAATCTCAAGCTTTCAAGCATTAATCTCTTAGGCACTATGCGCCACTATAGTGGCTTTCGTAGGTGTCATTTTATATCACGACGCGCCACTATAGCGGCTCACTCTGCTCACTTATACGCTCACCGTTTGAACTAAATGATCTTTTTCATTTGTCTTGCTTCAAACTTTTTTGTCCTCAGAATATTTTATAACAGTGTTAACAATTTACAGACTGAACATATAGTCTTTTTTTATGCGCTAGTGTCAGGTATCAATTGTTGCTTTTCGTTAATATAACTATACCATTATTAGATGCTCTTTTTAACATGCCGATTCGTATCCTTATAATTTTGTAGAATCTTCAAGCTCAAAATGTCGCCTCAAAATAGAAAACGAAGAGCAATTTGGAAAACATTATCGTATTGTGCTTTAAAATATATCACACTCAATTGTATTATTAATTATTAAAGTAAATTATTAAAGTTAAATTATACGCATCACATTTTTAAGAAAAATTATAGTTTAGTTATCAAAAGCTTCATTCCAATGTGCTTGTGTAGGGAATAGGATTATCCGTCACACATTGCAGTGCTGTATCATTTACGCGTAATTCGCGTCAAGCTCTGCCGTACAGAGAAACAGCCTCGCGCAAAATTCAGCCGTACCTAAGAGGTTAATTCAAGGATCCATCAGGCGGAACACGATGCGTAGGAGAGAAGTGAAGCCGCATTTTGTACTTTTGCTGCGTACTCGCCTGAAATCGGGGAGTAACGGGCACAAACCGAGCCGTGTCATTGAGACGCGATTTAACGCGGTGCTAATATCCATCGACTACAACGTAGTAATCAAAATCGTTACTAAACGAAGAACTGTTCAATTCTGTATATGGATTATCAATTCCTCAGTCTCGTCCGGGAAGGTGTAGCGATAAGAAGTGTCTACGTAAAGCGATTAGTTCATAGTGCCGCATATTTGATTTCCCAGTGAGAGCGTGTCTGTGATAGGAAAGTTGCTGTTTGCAAGTAAATATCACAAATGGCACAAAAAGAGAAGAGCAGCAATCTGCAGTTAAAGATCATTAAAGCTAACGAAAAATTTTCCATCTTTAGACCGCAAGTGAAAAACAGTTTAACAATGGAAGCTTCTAATGGAAGCCGATACCCTGGCAGTTAGAAGCAGAAATTCATTAAAGAAGCGGAACATCATTCCACCTGATAATTTGGTTAAAATAGTCACGGAACATAATAAGTGATTGAATAATATACCGGGTAATAATCCGTTTAGCGTACCAACGAAGATGGGTGACGAGAAAACGTAACGATTTCGTTGTTCCATTAGTGCTGTTACGTCAGTACAAAACCAATACGGATTTTGAAAAGAAATCACTGACGTGTAATATAGAAATGTAGGAATTAAACTTGGTTGAGGATCTTTGTTGCACTACGTCAACAGTAAATCGAATATCCATAGTGTTCAAATACCAGATTAGTAAAGATCACTTGTTGCTACATCTTTTAACAAATTTGGTAGTATATCAGCATACTCCTTTACAATTTGTGCGCGATTAATAAATTAAGATCCAATTATCCTATTATTTACAATTCCACATCAAATCAAAATCATTTATGTATATTTCATTGTTATTAAAGAAGTTGCAAACTCATTAATGTTCTAATTAACCGAAACACGGAAACACTATTATAAGTCAAAATTTGAAATAAAACTAACGAACCAGCATACACAATATATCTATGTTTTATAACAACTATCCATTGACGACTAATAAAGTTAGTAAGACGAAAGTATAAATTGTTTGAAGATACTAATTTAATTTCGGCATTTTGACAACGAAACCGAGTTATTGTGAAGGAACTAGTTCACGTGGTAATTTAAATCTCTTTTCAATTGTGTATTAATTTATAGCTGGCGAAGTGTAGTGTTAATATTAGTTTGATAAATTAATTTTTATTACAATATAAATCAGTAAACTAATATTTAAACAATAATTTGAATAAGAGAATAAATTATACTATAAATTAATAAACTAATTTTTCGTACCTTTTACAGTTTTTCTCGTTTTTTATTTTGAGCTTGAGCTAGTACATGTGAACGTTATGCTCTGTAACAGCTATTTAATGTGAGTAATACGCAATGTATATTATGTTCATTATCTTCCTTTATTAAAATAGATTGGTGATAAGCAACAATAGACAACGTAGACGACAATAAACAATAACTCAAAAAATGTTTGCTACTGTTTCCTATACAGTGTAGTGCAACATAATATAACACATTTTCGTTGGTCTTTGTACGTTTGCTAATACGTTTGCTAAGAGCTTCGAAATTAAAATTGTGCGATATCAGAATCCGCAGTAACCGATAATTGCATTAAACGGCTTTTGTCGTTGTCGACACACATTTAATAAATTTCATTGACTTATAACTGTTATGTACTTTTATAATAAGTTTTATATAACATAAAATTTAGATAGAAGTTTAGTTCACATATATTTTGTTATAAACTAAAAGTACGAAGAGATTCATGAAATTATGAAAAAAGAGGTAACATCAAATTATATGGGGTTTAAAAATGCCAAACATCACGCAACTGTTCCAAACCAATTTTTCTTCTTATCCCTTGCTCCTCGTCTAAACTCTACCTACCTTTTTCAACTGATCTGACGTGGTATTTCAGGTGTGCAAAGATAAATAACCGATAAAGGTTTAATAATGTTTATTGCAGACTGTTACAGGCGGTATAATGTTTGCTTTGGACGCTAGGTACTGATCGTTGTAGTTGCTCGAAATATACTAATCGCTTTTTCGTATGCCTTTGTCGAAGGCGTCTCGGTGGACCGTTAGGCCGACTGTTATTATTCGAATTTTTCGAATAAAACCCCAACCGAATTCGCTTGATCAGCCGCGGGTAAAATGAACTCTGCTGATAGTCGAATCCTGGTGCCGCAGATCATTTCGGCAACCGTTGCGTTCAAGTCCTCCTTAATAAGCAGTTCGAATGCTCATCAAAATAATTGGCAAAATTTATACCCAGTTGCACGGATCGTGGCACTTAATTGCGGCTTTTAGTTGACGATGCAATCGCCCTACCATCCCGTTGATCGCAGGATTATGGGCCATCGTGCGCGAATGCTCGGTGACGAGAAACCAGCATAACTCTTTGAAAAGTTTTGATTCGAATTGACGCCATTGATCGGTCGTTATTCTCGAGGGTACGCCGAAACGAGCTATTCACATAGAAGGGAGACCTGAAGCAACAGTCGACGATTCCATATCGATTCTGGGAATGGCTTCGGGACAGCGCGAAAAACGGTCGATACACGTTAAGCAATATCGATATCCTTGCGAATATTGCATCACGATAATGTCTATGTGTATATGTTCGAATCGTTCTGCTACGGTTTCGAATGTACCCA
>JACXIV010000910.1:0-11448 GCA_014737475.1 Bombus confusus
TATTCAGGTGACCTGTTTAAAATGCACCACCCTGTATATGTTACATAATATATTAGTATAGTATATTAGTAAAATATATAGTATATTGGTATATACTGCACATATTATATAATATGTAGCATGTAGTAACTTTGTATGAAATTTTGTGAAAATCAGTCCTGTTTTGTCATAGATTACTAAATTTCAAGTACTTTCTTCCTTAATGTATTTCTCCTACTTCAGTTCCATCTCAGATAACATTTGTTCATTGCAGTATATTTATTCATTCAAATTTATTGTTTATATTATATATTAGATTCTGTTATTATTATTTTAGAGAAAATAACTACAAAAATATAATATAACAAGCTGGAGGATCCAGCAAATTATTTCTTTTATCCGTATGTTCTACAAGATAAGTTTACATACATGTATGCACTTTCTTTCTTTATGGTTTTTATCAATTTCTTTCTGTTGTTCTATATGTTTATCAATAATAAAGTTAGTATTAGCATTCTTGTTAATCTTTGCCTTCGGTTATATAAATACATATATATATATATGCAAATACAATTGAAGCCATTGCGGCACGGAATTTATCAAATTGATGAGGATTCTACTTGAAATATTTTCCCATTCTTCTAAAAGAGCTCTCTTTAAATCATTTCTTAATTTATATCGGATGCAAGATAATGATCCGAAACATAATGCTACTAATACGCAAGCATGTTTCTTATATGTTCAGAAATACCTAAAAACACAGAAAATATATGGGATCAATTGAAACGCAAAATAAGGAATTGCCATATTTCTCCAAGAAATGATTTAAAGAGATCACTTTTAGAAAAATATTTCAAGTAGATTATTCATCAATTTGATAAATTCAATGACACAACGGCTTAAAGTCATGATAAAATCAAAAGGAAATCCCAATAAGCATTAAAATAATTAAACCTTGTGATTTATTCTTCTAGATATATTTAAGTCTTGTTAGTTTTTTCCATTAAACTATAACTGCACAAATACTTATTACACATATATTTTTGCCATTTTCTAGATATCTGTTAATATTTTTACAGAGGATGGAGATATCCCATCTACTTTTTATGAAAATTAACCTTGTGGGAATATGTACATATTTTCTATTTGTTAAAATTTTGTTAACAAACGACGTTTTACAATATTTTTGTTGAAATTAATTAGTGCACGAATACTTTTTATACCAACTGTATGTATCTTTTTATTATTTGTAAAAGATTATTGAAATGTTTATCAAAATTGATTGATAATAATTTTTTGTAGACAGTATTACGGTTAAAAATTATGTGATTTAACTTAGAAAAACGATATGTATTTGAAATTTGTTAAATATAATCATTTATCGCAATACTATTATCTGGTATTAGTTGCTGGTTGTGTTACCTATGTAAGCAACGTATGCAAGCTTGTACAAATTTTTTTTTGAAATTTAAAATTTCAACTACGTTCTTGAGAAGTAGTTTGGTTAATTTCAGCAAACGATTTTAATACTAGTAATATGTAATTTTAATATATATGTAAAACTCCCTAGGAGTTTCAAACGCGGACAGCACGACCTTCATTTGTTTCATAAACAGAACGACTTCCTTTGTTTTACGGACAGCCATTTTCGAGAGACACACGTGTCGAAACGGACGGACAGAGAGCAACATCGGAGACAGACAAGACCATAGAAAAAGAGTAATTATTTAAACATTGAAAATTGACGAAGAAAGATAAGCAGCCCAGGACGTTGAAAATCGATTCTCGATTTTCAGGTAGATACTACACAAAATTCATTATTTATTGTTTACTGTTATTAATCGTTGTTAATTATTAATTGTTATTTACTCCTGTATTTTATTTTAAATATTGTCACAATAAACTCGATTTTCAGACTTCAGAATCGATCCCTGAATAAATCGAATTTTGAACCTTAGATATATCTCAATTATATTTTTGAAATTAATTGTTTGCATATATTACATAAATGTACACATGTAATAATGATGAAATATTATTACGTTTATTCTTCCACATTTACACATAGTTAAAGTAAACTTTAATGAAATACAAATTTAAAATAGTACCTTCTATGAATTTGCCTTTATGAAGATATAGACGTATTTACTTATATACGTGCATTTACTTATATACATGCATACGTAAATAAATATCTATTTGAGTAATACCACAAGATGATCGTGATCGTGACAGCGTCCATGTCACGTAAAAAATATAACTCTCGTGATGATATATAAAAACTTTATTTCTCAAGTGTCCAAGACCCAATATTACAATGCTTATGTATCGGCTTTTTCATTCAGACTGACTTGGCCGTCGTTATTTGAAGTCTATATGCTAACCGAGAACAATGAGAATGATGGAGGGGATATTATTCCTAGAAGTTCCTTATCAGGGTGGCGAGGTATCAACTATCCGGAGAGTATCTAGAGGTGGACGCCTAAGGTGACGTCGGAGTAAAAGAATTTGGGGTTACATCCGCATCCACAGCCGATTTTGAAGTCTAGAGTCACGTTAGCACACGTAGGTTAATATAGGTCACGGTCGTGTATACAACCGTGGAATAGGTAGTACGCGTTAGAATATAACCTACAAAATGTGTATAACACGTTAGTGAAATCGAAAACTAAATGAGTTTATTTGTGACAAACAGGTATGTCAAAATGTCAAAAAATATAATACATATATATTAATAATCTTAATTACTGGATAATAAACTTAATCAATTAAACTATATAAATAAATATTCTTATCTTTCTAATCGTATTCGAGTTTTTAGTTTCTTCCCATAGAATATTATTAATATAATTAATATACTATTTGTTGATAGATATGAGGGTGAAAAAGAAGAAACGAAAAATGAAAGGAATCATTTGTCTGAATTATTAAAAAGGATAGAAGAACGAAAAGTGGAAAGAGCTACTAAAATTAGTCATCAAATACATGAAAGTATTTCTCAAAATGCACAAGAATCAAATCATAAAAAGAAAAAGAAAAAAGCAGAAAATGTTAATAAATGTTCAAAAGAAAATATTAATTTGGATGAAAATAGTATACCGAGTGATATTGAAAGAAGCGCAGAAGTATATGTTTCAGAGCATAGAAAGAGTAAAAAAAAGAGGAAAGATGTATATAGCGTACGAAGTACTAATGAACCAATTAAAATTGCAGATAAAACATTGCAAAGTAAAAATACAGATAATCAGGATAATGAAATACCTAATGAATCATCAGACTCAAATGAAACACTAGAAAAAATATCGGGACAGAATAGCGATTTCATAATTCTGGGTGTAAAAAATAAGGGAAGGGAGCGTGAAGTTAAGAGAATTCTAGCAGATTGGTTGGCTAATCCAGAAGTCATGTGTATTGATTTAAATAGTGGTCCAACCTTAGAAGATATGAAATCAATTTTAGATTCTAAGCTTATTGAATTAGAGCTAATGGCATTAATAAATTATTTCATGTTCAGGCTAATATGGTATCTTGGCTATTGAAATGTAATAAAGATAGGCAACAAAAATGCTGATATAAGTGATATAAATATGATATAATGGTGATACAACAAGAAATATTTACATTTTAGTTTCGATACTTTATTGTGTTCTGTTAATAAATAATGTTAAATTCTAATTACAATTAATGTTGTTAATGAATGTTATTTCAGATCAATTTTCTTTATTTAATTAAACATTGTATACAATGAATAAATTAAAGCTCTGTGTTAAAAAAATTATTTTCTGTTCTGAAAAGAAATTATTTAAGAAATTATTTTCTCTTTAGGTAAGACTCCAGCGCATGTTCTACTAATTGTTCAAGTACTACAGTTTCGATTGGTTCCAAAAGTACGTTGTTTAGTTGTTGCATCCATACAAGAATTAGCTATGCAAATTTAAAGAGTGATGATTACATATATAAATTATATATGTAAATTAAATATAAATTTAAGAGTTTGTTTACCTTCTGATGCAACAACTGGTTCAACATTTCATGAAGAACAAAGAAGTATTCTAAAAGAGAGTATGTGTTTATAAATTTTAAGAAGAAGGTTTTATTTATATTATTTATAAAATACAAAATATTCTCTATAATTTTTGTATTTCAGATGATAGAGTCGAATTTATAAATCTTTAGTGGACATAGTGGTTGCTACACCTGGACGGTTAATAGACCATATATTAAAAACATCGGGATTTTCATTGGATGATATCGTATTTCTCTAATTGATGAATCAGGTACAGCTGCTGACTGGTTGAAGTATCTTCCCGAGCCTCATTATCAAACACCACGATTAACACTTTCCAACTTACGTTCTAGGTTAGTTTTTAGTTACAATTTAGAGTGATTATATTAATCTTTTATATAATAATCAATTATTAGAATCATATGTATTAATATAAAGTTATATTATCTGATATTAAATTCATAGTAACGTTTTCATTTTTAAATAGTAAAATCACAAGATCCTGAGAAACTTAATTGGCTTGGACTCTTTCAACCAATATCATTTACGTTTGTTTTGGTGACTGACAAAGACGATGATGTAAATTTAGATAAAGTAGCGGTTAATTTTATATGGCGTTATACAAACCCGAAAGAATTAAAAGAAGAAACAACAGAATGTGAAGCAAAATATAAACCAGTAGCTTTATTATTAGTATTTACATGTATTTATTATTAGTATTTACAAATTCTGGAGGAACTGCTCACAGATTAACTATTTTACTCCAATCACTCTTATCTAAAGAGAATATAGAATATTTCGTGATAGAATTATAGATAGAATATATAGAATATCACGTAGAAGATACAGGCAATCGCGAAATTAACAGATCACCGGTGGTCTCCTCGTCTCTTAGTTCGAACGTTGCGCAAGTAAGGTGAAAAATTGAGACTTTAGATATGATAGTAAAATTTATTATATGAATTCAGCAGAGTACCGGTTGAGAGTATTATAACAAATGTATGTTGAGTGCCGATTTGAGAAAGTTTTTATACTAAGGTTTGGTCCCTCTAGAGGGATTATCGTCGGCTGCCTATCAGACGTGGCTATCCTGTTACTCTCTGGTTATTGTTTCGATGGCTGTGGCATGCAGGGTATTTTGTCTCTCCTATTATTGTTTCTGAGCTTGTGACAAGCTTGTATCAGCAAACATGGATTTTCATAGAAGCGACGTGTAAAAAAAACTGAAATTTGGTGGCGGATCCGTTATGCTGTGGGCCCTGGCCCATGAGATTATCCCACAGCGTGTGGCGTAGGATAATTGAGACGTAGTGGCAGAACGATTCAATACATGTATAAAGAAAATTTTAAACGTGAAATGACAAGAAAGGGCACAGGATATAAAAATTGACAAAGGGAATGTCGCTTTACAACACGATGCAGGTCCTAAGAGTAAAGCAAAAATGGTTGCAATTGCAACCATTTCCAGTTTTGAACTGGTTGTCAGCTCAAGGTTTAAACTCGAATCCGATTGAAAATCTGTGGAAAATACTAAAATAGAACAATTATAAGATGAACATGATTTCCCACCACGTAATCTCGATGAATTTTTTTTATTGGAGAGTGATTTAACGTGCCTGCATCTAGCATTAAGCTGTGACGGATCAAGCAGCCTACGGTCGCCAACGGTCGAGAACGACAACGAACGACGGGCCATACCCTCCCTGCCGACGCGACTATTAATCACGGCACAGCGATTGAGCGACGTCTCTCGCTAACGGCCGACAGAAGGCCCCATTCAATATATACCGTAAAGAACGGAATGCCCTCTGCGTCTAAGGCAGGGACTACCTGGCACAGCTTTACTGACGAGTCCGCCAGTAGTCCCGGGACGAAACGCCAGCAACATCATTCTTCTGTTTTCCTCGAGGATCAGCAAACGAAACCGTGGAGAACCACGGAGCCTCTGCAAGCGTTCAGATGATCAGTAGTATGTATTGTCAATATTTTAGTATTCTCGGCATGATCGAGCGTAAGGGACCCTCTAGACGATCAATATACAATATATCGTCCATACGGTATTGTCAATATTTATTGACAAACTACATTTTTCTCATACGTTCAATTAGCTTTCAAAGATGTCTAGTCAAGATGTCTGACTGCTGGCTACTGAAATGAGTAAAATCCATATAAAAAGAAAACTAAAAAGAAGACACCCCACTGACTTCATAAAGAAATAAAATAGACAAACTGTAAGATGGTATCCCACTGGGGGTAGCCATCCACGTGTTATTTAGCAATAAAGTAAGACAAATTTACCAAATGTCCAGCTGGAAAAATTGTAAAGTACAAATTAAATAAATAAAAGAAGAAGAAGAAACAGTCATCCGCGCGTTCCTCTCTATTCTATTCATATATACAAATATTGAAAATATGCATTTCATATTTTATGAAATAAATTTCTATTTCAATTCCATTTCTTGACGCCTGTTCGTAAGAATATGAATTTGCGTAGAAATTCTGAGTTCAGTAATCACGGTACTAGAAATATGTCAGATTTTCCAAGATTTATTTACTTGGAATAAAACTTTATATAAATTATATAACTTTATATAAATTTTTGGTATACTTGTCGGTTTTGTTCGAAGACATCCAACATATATTCATGTGCGAAAATTTTTAATATAAATACGGCGCTTGATGGAACTTTCGAAATGTCTTTTGATTTTCCAATTTTTATTTGTTTGCCGAGTTCCAATATCCTGAAAGTTTTATTCGACGATGTTTTTAAACTTGTGTAACTTACCTACTATCGCGCTTTTGTCGCTTTTAAGATTTTTTATTCCCGATTTTCACGCTCACTCGTCCAAATATTGTCCAGATATATCTATTGCTTCTTGTATTAATATTGTACCTTGCTTAACTTCGTTTATTAATGTTCCTTAATTTTTCTCCTGTTTATTTAGTCTTCCCAGTTTTTCAATGTCCTTATAGCTGACCTTTTCGTACACTTTAATATAACATCGTCCTATTTGTCTGGATTTTTCTTGCTTTCCGTCATTACGGTTTTGTCTTTCAGTTTCCATTTTACTTCATTATCTATACAGTTTTCTCTTAGCTTCTCTTCAAGTCCACACAGAAATTTTCCGTACTACACAGGTATCAGATAATTCTAGAATTTCCTGTCTCTCTCAATTTCCGCTCTATATTTAGTTCTTAATTCAATTATTCTCGTTCCTCTCAGTATTAGTAGCTAGACAACTAATTGTTATCTGAATAAGAGGAAAAGCTGAAAATTATGTGACGTCGATTAGATAGGAAAACCTAACCCGTCTCAGCTCGAAACCACGGCCTGTGGAACTTAAAATCGAATAAACGTATATCAGAACTTAAGACTCCATGCGAAAATCTTTCCCATGTTTTATATATTTCAATCTTCTTCGAAATGTGCAATTTTTTCCAAATATGTAATCTTCCTTCACAACGTTTTATATTTTTCTATTTTTTTCCAAATATAAGATAAAACTACTTGTATGAAAAATGTACGAATATGTATGAAAAATGAATGGGCTTCAGAAGCGTAAAAGTTATTGAATACGGTTCACTAAACGTGACACGAAATGTCACGCTGAACAAAAATTTGCATTCAAGAAAAATGAATATTCATGAAAATTGTTAAATTCAGAATTTTCATTTCAGAATTTCAAATGAAATTTCTATAAATATCGTACGCTACACGTGTCACTGAGAATGATTAATGTTGCTTCAATACGTAATCAAAAACTATCGAGGATGAAGCCGGTGGGGAACACGTTAATAATTTCGAGCGTTTCGTTCGTTTGTTAGCGTAATATCGCCGCTTCAGTGTAGTTACGTCTCATGTTACATTATCGTTATTTGTTCTGGCGGACTATTTCATCGAATATCTCCACCGCTCTGACGCAGAGGGTATCATAAACCAGTAATTATTTCTTGCTGGTTAATAATTATTTTGGAAAACAGTTGATCGTTACGTGACAATTTTCGCCTCAATTGAATTCCACTGAAAGCTCCTTCAAGGATAATTCTCCGAGCGTTCTAGCTCGCTTTATTTCCCCAAATCAAATTTTACTACTGCACTAACCATTTGCACGTGTACTAATTCGTGTTTCATAGCCAAGCTGCTTGCAGAATCAATCAGCTCCTCATGTTTCCAACCCTTCAATGCGGAAGTTTCGTTCAATTTACGCGTGATTTCATTCCCTTTTTCTCTTTTCCATTTACGTGTATTATGGCACTTAATTCCTACTTTATCTCCTAACAAGCGGAAAATAGGGGTTGAACTCTAATTCGCTATACAAACGGAGAAACAAAGGTTATGTGGTTGGAAATAATTTGAAAGATTTGATAGAATGATTTTTTTAACCAAGGACGTAGGGATAAATGTGAAGTAGGTTCCGAAAGTTTCCAAATTATATTTTTAGTTTACTTACTTTAAGATTAGTTTAATTTACTTTTTTTATTCACTTGTATAAATGTAGGATTATTATTATTCGGAAATTTATAACTAGATAGGTGCTTTATCGTGTTTATTAAGAAATTTAGTATTTTATTATTGTTGTACGGAAATTTAAAATTAGATTAGATATTTCATTTGTCTATTTTTATTAATTTCATTTTAATCGAGGATAGAAGCCAAGTCGTGAATTTTTAATCGAAAGACCTTAGTTTCAGAATTTGTTTAGTCTTCGCCTTGTTACTGTTTGAAACTTATCTCGGATGCAAAGCGAGAATGTGACATTTTTGAATAATTTCTGCATGTCTAAGTTGCATATTCAAGTGGAAGCCATTCGCGAATATAATTAGCACACTTGAGAGTAGTATGACTATGCTAATGAGGACACCCTACACGTGTAGCACACGATTGTTTGATTTTGTGAGCAACAGGAATGTCACGTTTTTGTACTGTGGAAACGGAAGTTCCAAAGGGAAATTTTCTTTTTCTCTAATAATGTTATTCTCTCAAAAGGATGAGAAAATTGCTGGTAGAATTCGTGTGGTCTTTTAACGCTCTCTTAAATTTGTAACGTTACACAAATTCGGCGATGAAGATGAAAGGTAGGAAAACGGGATAAACGAATTTGCATGTGAAATATGTCCATCAAATTTCTGTTTGATTGAAATGCGTAACGTGAAAATCATGAAATACGTAAACTACGTTACCAAGTATTTCGACTTTAACGAAAACCAACCAATTTAAGAACCATTTTTCATTATATGTATCCAATATTCCTAAGATCATAAAAATTCGTGGAAAAGCGGAAAGCTGCAAACAGAAAAGGTCAAGTGTGAATTTTCGAAATAAATTCTCTCGTTAGACATATGCCGTGGAATTACATTAAATCCCAGAAAAATGCCGTCATTTTCTTTTGAACGCGATTGCCACGGCAAAAATTCACCTGATTTACAGAAAAAGGAGAAAAAGTTGTAAGAATAACAGATGAAGTGCGAATATACGACATGAAAACATGTGGGATTTAACATGATTATAAAGAAAAATATTGATCCCCTTCAAACACGATTAGCATTCGAAAAATCTGCAGAAGAACGAAAAGTTGCAAAAAATAGGAGAATAAACGTGAATGTTTTGAAAGGGAGAAGTAGAACGTCTGAGGTAGGATACGGTTTCCTAAGTTCAACTGAGACATAATGGTTGGAATGTCGAATGAAATATCGGGGATAAAGGTATTAAGTACGTTCAGAGCAGCTTTTAATGGAAGCGTAAACCATCTGTTGACTGAACTCGCTGAATCAATACATCTTCGCATGAGCAGACAGAAGAATGTGATAACGCTCGCAGAACGATGAGCAGAATATTCCCTTTTGTCTGTCGAATTTCAAGCCGACCTATGACGCTTCCTCGATTTTGCGATCCCATTGTAACACGCCTGACAGCTTTCGTTCCGCGGGAATTAAAAGATCGCAGAATTTACTTGAAGTGACTACAGACAGGTGCTCATTTTATCCTGTCTGTACTTTATATACAGCGCCTACGCAAAACGTTGTTTGCACATAACTTTATTTTCCAATAAAAAGCTTCAGCTTCCTTTGACCTTTTATATATTTCTCTTTCATAGTGAAGCTAAACTGATACAACTGTGAATGCACATCCATCTATATATTTCATATTTATAGCATACCTGACCAACCGTTATGTATCATGGAATAATCACTTAAAAAAACCGACGTACTTGCTAGAAGTACGAACTACGATGCGGATAGAAATAGGAAATGCTGACGGGCCAGAAGGGATAGGAAATTTTAATGGCCCAGCGATATGTTCGTGGTGGTTCAAAAAAGTCTCTATTATATACATTTCATAACTTCTTGCTGACTAGTATTATCGGTGATTATGGTCGATATTAAATGTTAGATATTACTGTAATATATTACATCATGTATAAATGACTATTGACTACAGATATATAACGTAACATTCTTAATACAACATACATACAGTTTCATGCTATTCAATTAGTAATTCGAGGTAAACAGGAACGTTAAACGTCCACCATGCCAATATCGGGTTGTTTAATTATTTACGGAGGTATACAGTGAGATTATTAATGTTATCGGAAATTTAGATATCGAGCTATAAAGCGACGGCGAAGTTGCCCGAAAAAGCTTCGCTGCTCTTGCATTTTCTTCCAGCCCTTACTTACACCGCACCCTCCTTTTCTACGCAAATGGATCCTCAAAAGGATCACTTCCGCCACGACGGAACGATCTTTCGATATCTCCGTGGTCACGATGCCATCTTTTCCCTGCGTGGAATCTCTTCTCTTCCCAGGATGTCTCGCTAGATTACTTCAGTCACTTCGTTTTTTTCCTTCCTTTTTATTTTTTAAAAATTTGTAAAATCGCTCCTTTAAGCGTAACGGCTGTTTATCAGGCTGAGATTTTAATCGGAAAAGCGATTTCATTCTTATACGGTGAAAGTTGTTGAGTACGATTGATTTTATGGAAGTTATGTATAGTACAGCGAAACTTTATGAGTCTTTTCTTGTCACTGTGATTCGTTTGTCAAATTAATTATTTGTTTAGTTCAATATTCCTATTTGATTACCTGTTTTTTATACTCCTAACTTAATTTAGTGATGTACGTTTTTATTCATTTAGCTTCATTATTTTGGCCATCCAATTAATTTAGAGACGGATGCAATGTGCAGGAATTAAACTAATTTCATATTGTTTTCACTTTACACGAATCTTTGGATTTGTCGGAGGGTATAGGGTATTGTGAGATTACATTATTATAAACTGTTAACACAAATGAGTTAGGGCGGATTTATTCGGATCTATCAAGAATATCAGTTTAAAGACGATTATTTCGGCGAATATAACTGACAATATCGCGCGGTGTTCAATAATTCCGTTGATACATAATTCCATCTGGGAAATTAACGAAATTTAATAGGGTGTATATCGGCTTTGGAATTTCCAAT
>JACXIV010000947.1:0-13820 GCA_014737475.1 Bombus confusus
TCTCTCTCTCTCTCTCTCTCTCTCTCTCTTTCTCTCATTCTCCGCCTGTCCCTTGAGAAGTATCCTTCCTAACGCTCGATATGTACGTGCGTCGAATCTAGTCGTTCTTCTACATCCCAGGAAACATTCTTGCGATCTATGTATTCTTCTTTTTTTACTAACCACCCTGTATAGTTGGCTTTTTGTCACGAGAAACATGCTCCGGAAGACCGGTCAATGGAGATTCGGCATCTTCCTTGTCTTTCACCTTTCATCCGACTTTCGTCTTTCTCGCCGTTATCCTATTTTTCGACGTTCAATCGAATCGATTGAATCAATCGCGACCGATTGAAGAAACGAGATCTTGGACAAACCTCTGGACGATGGCGCACAGGAGATCTGTCGAATGGAAACGTCCGACGTCGATACGCTTTGACCGAATAACCAGGATTTTCACGACGCGATTCTCTTTTACTTTCGAAGGCGAAATTCGTTTCGTGCAAATCCACGTAGTCGTAGTCGACCCTGGTTTGTCTAACAATAAGTGCAGCAGTGTTTTCCCAATTGGCCGAAGCGACGCGATTACTCCTCCATTCAAATTTGTAGAATGTGCATCGTGGAAATTTTCTCGGTCAATGAAATATGAAAATCGCTAGATAACCGTAAGGAATTTTCAATATTTTCCCTGTTGCTCGGCGAAAGACTCGAGGACGAAAAGGAGAAGTCAAGTGTTCTAGCAAATATTTCCATAGCAAACATTCCGTATGGTATATATGGTATATATTTTAAGACACGATACATACAATGTTTGAAGTGCGTTGACTTCCTTTAAACGAATTACATAGAAATAATAATTGTCAGTAGAAGAATTATGTTAATTGTTGTTAGGGAATAATTGTTGTTTCTATATCTAGTACAGTGGTATATATGGTATATATTCTAAAACAGGATACATACAATGCTTGAAGTGCGTTGACTTCCTTTAAACGAATTACATAGAAATAATAATTGTCAGTAGAACAATTATGTTAATTGTTGTTAGGGAATAATTGTTGTTTCTATATCTAGTACAGTGATCTAGTAGAATACTTTTTTATTACAGAGCTTTTTAAGTAATTTGCAACTGCTTGTATATTTCAAATCAAATAATGTATGTATGCGAATGTATATTGTAGGTACATGTACCTACGTATGTATATATGCACATGTATTTTCCTCGTTTACCGCTCTAAATCATAGAGGGCATAAGAAAAGGTTTCAGGTTTTTGAACGATCGGTATTTCAGAACGTCGGACGCCAAGTTTCGTAGGGTAATAAGTTTAGCGCGTATCTTGGCTGTGATGATGTTCGTAGATTATCTGAAACAGAGAATGAGGAAAATATGAAGTAATAACACACATAGATAATAGTCTATCTCTACTTCCGGCTGTCGTACCTGTTTGATTTGTAAAGACGTTGTTACCCTTTTGTTGCAGGTTATTCAGCAGCCGCGTTTCTCGCGATTTCCCTCTACGTCTTTTTCGCAGTCAGGATCTCTGTTCAAAAAGAAACAGGGCAATGGAGATTTTGGACGCAAGCTTTCTATCATGCTCATCTCGAACTTGTCTTACGGAATGGCTGTTTTGGTAAGAACTTGTAGCGTTTTAAATGTTTCGTTGCAGCGATCCAGTCGATATACGCGTAGTAGATCTATAAACCAATACGATATGTATGTAATATATATAAATGAAACACGTTGGTGTTTTGACAAATCGATCGAGTTACCGACAACAAACATCTTCCGATGGTAAACGAAAAGTTAATCGTAGTTACGAATCGATCGTTCTTCCAGGGGTTGGGGTAATGATGATGCTAGCATTGACCTTGGAACGTTACGCTAGCATCTGTCGGCCTGGTCAGCACACACGACCCCTCTGTGGCTCTCCGCGTTTAACGATGGTTTTGATTCCCCTTGTAACATTTTTGGTTTATCTTCCGAGTATGTACCACGAAGAAATCACCACTTGTCTTCAAGCACCGGATGGTCCGATTATCTATCAAAAGAGGGATAATCATTCGTATCTGGACTCGATTTTTTATCAGGTATTTAACGCTCGCGTAATTTGCCATCGCTATCTTACCCTTTCTTAACTTTGTCCGTCGACGTTTCTGCGCAGGTGTACAAGGTAGTTTTAGAGATTATTTTCAAAGTGGCACCGACGATTATTTTGGCTGCCTTAAATCTTCAAATATTGTCAGCTCATCGACGATCCTTCGAGCGTCGTCGGCGAATGACATTGTCCACATCTTTCGCAGAACGGAGAAGACTTGTGTTTCTTTTAGGCAGCATCAGTATATCATTTCTCATCTGCGTTAATCCTATGGTGATACTGAATATCACATTAAGAGAGAGCAATCTCAGTAACTATCCTTACCAGGTAATTGTTGTTGTTGGCTACGTTTGCTACCCGATCTCTCCCGATTTTTATGGCAATCCCGTCTTCCAGGTGTTTCGCGCTCTGGCCAATTTGCTAGAGATAGTAAATTACTCGGCCACGTTTTACATCTACTGCTCATTCTCCGAGGATTTCCGAAACGCCTTCATCCGCACTACGCAATGTCTGTGGAAGAAAACCAGCCGGAAGAGACGAAGTCTTCCGACGAAACGTCTCTTCGTACCGAGACCCACTACCACCACCACCACCACCACCGCCGCCACCACCACCACTGCCGCCACCACCACCACTGCCGCCACCACCACCACTGCCGTCATCACCACACCACCACCAACAACTGCCGTTGCCACTCATGTTAGTTCAATGCGTGTCAATGTTGAATGGCGTTTAGTTTCTTTCTTACTATCCTATTCGCATGAAAGTCACCCGAACCGATATCAATCTTCTTCGTCTGGAAATTCTTTAACAAGCATCCCGAGCGAATTAATTTTCCTAACGCGATATCAGATTCTTCGGCAGATATTAGTTTATCGTTTTAGTGACTCGCGTTTCGAGCTATTGTTTCTCGTATCTAAGCTTTCGAAAAAAAAGTTTCGCCGACTTTACACTATGATGAATTCCATCGATATCGGTTCGGCGATCCAACCGCGAATTTACGAGAGGAGACTGGTAGAAAGAGAGAGTGATGAGGAAGGGAGTGGAGAGGAATAAGGGACATCGCGCACTGTTTGAGAAATCTTTGAAGGAGGCGAGATGGCAGCGAGCGACAGTAGACAAGGTCTATGGTGGGGGTACTGTTTGGGTGGGCGTTGCTGGGTCGATACAGGGTGGCTTGGTCGTCGCCGCTCGCAAGGAAAGCGTAACGGGGTCGACGATGGGACCAGCAACGAATACTCGTTCCCTGTTTCTCACTCGCCTTTTTCAAAATTTCACCAGTCTCTCCGCGTAACAATCGCGGATGGTATCTCCAATCAATAAGAATAAAATAAGAGTCCTCGTTTTCGCGGCGCGCCAGCTGCAGATTAATTAAGTCGTTCGAGATTTAGACGTTCGAATAATTAAGAAATCGATGATCTTACTGCGACTGCGTCCTTCGTTGTTCCTCCTTTCTAATTTATCGTGCGGAACTCGTTTATTCTCCGCGACTAACACTTTTGGAATTACGCGACAAGCGTGCGGTCGGTTATCGGCAAACGTTAATTAGTCCGATACCGTTGTCTCGTTGTATTCGTGTCCATCGTAACAGATTAGCGACGAACATCGTTTATCGTCCGCTTTGTTCGTCGGACGCTCGCCGACTACGACAATCCTTTCCGACAGATATATGTATATACGTAAATACATACAATAAGAACAAAGAAGTATCGGGACCCTATGTTACGTTCTGCGCAACATTTTAGTTTCAACATGTAATCGCCTGAACAATGACACGCCGTATGCGACTTCTTGTATGTTCGTAATATTTTAAGCGAAGCCATAAATTGTGCGGGAATTCTCGAATCGCTTAGAATCTGTACTCCTTGTAGATTCTGCAGATCCCATTCATGGTTTCTGTCCGACAATACGCTACCTCTTAGAGGGAATTTAATCCTATTAACCGAATGCGTATGTCGGTTAACAAGCTCGATAACGCAATTGATATTTTTCATTCATCGTTCTGTAAGACTGGAAACGAGCCATCGCTAGCTCACTTGTAGTAACGCAATTAGCTTCGTCAAATATTATTTCCTTTATCCTACTTTATCTCCATCTTCTTTGTTCGTCCCGTGCTCTTTGTATTTAATGTATCGATGACTGTTTGCCGTTAATAAATATTTACGATATTCATAACTTTTAAGACTCAAGTGATTTGATCGCGTCGACGGATAACAATCGTTGCTATCCCCAACTCGTCGACGAAGATTGAACTGCGGAACGATCGAGTGTAAGCACGTACTCGGAGTTAGCAACGTTCCGTACTTGCGAGAATGGAGGCGAAATTGCTGGCCGGTTACGACCGTGGATCGCAGTCTTAGCCGCTCGATTTTCAGTCGTTCGAGCGTTCGTCCAGAGTCTAGACCAAACGGTAGGAATCGCTTCAGCGTTTTGCGAAAAAACGCTGCAGCAGAAACCTCGAGCCGAGTCCGATTAAAACCATCGGAACACAGGGGAAAGTAGTGTTTTCTTACGGCGACAGCCTCGTTGGTATTTGAGCGGAGGACGCGCGACGTCTTCCCATCGGAGATATCGTTGAAAGCTCGTTAGAAAATCCGTGGAACATGGTCGCCGGTGAGTCGACGTTTTGATCGAGCACAACGTTTGAACGACTCTTGGCCCGTGCTTGAGACGTAATTTTCCGCGGAGCCGCGTCTAACTGTCTGGTGGGAAGAACGGACAAGCTTGTGTGTGCTTTCTCTCGTAATTTCCTCGATAACGTCGATAACGAAGAACGCATCGCGTCGAACAGCAACCGCGTATTGCGACCAATTACGCGCTTGTCGACTCGCGAGCGAGTAGCTTTCCACGTAATCGCATGAAATTGTTTTTTTTTTTATGTAATTTGAATTTTTTTTACAATTTGTCCCATTGGACACTTGGTAAGTTCTCCTAGCTACGCGTATCTTTTTCACGCAAATTATGCGCACGACGATTGCCGCTATCGAACTTCACCGACCGTGTTGTTCCTTTGGCCTCTTCTATCGCTTACTTCTATCGGGTATACGATCGCCGACGACGCTCGCTTGATTTTCCTTTTGCGACCAATTACGTACTCGCAACATCGACCATACCGTCTGGTTTATCCGTAATCGTGTTTACAAGTCGGATATTTCTTTGCAAGCTGCGACATCGAAATTGGAACAGCAACGCGTAAGACGGCGAATATTTGAATCGAATCTGCAACCGCGTTAACTCTGTTCCATTTGGTCGATCTCTGGTATCCTTGAAACTCTTCTTACGACCTACGTGCTATTATTTATTCGTAGCTTACCCTTATAAGTCTATATCGTTCTCCCTTTTTCGCGCGCCAATGTGTCGCATTGTTTTCTCTCGCGTTATATCTTTCTATAGCAAAGGCTCTATCCCGCGAGTACTGATAAATAACTAAATCGAATTTTTCGTCGCTTCGTCGAAGCGAAGGAATTGATCGCACTCGCGTGCCAGTTTAAGGATTTAGAGCGGCGATAAAAAATGAACCACGTCTCGCTTTTCTATTTGACGAGGGTAAAACGCACTCGATAATCACGATCTACCGTTGAAAAACTTGCCGATGTGATTCATCGTCAGCGATGCGTAGCAGCACACCGTAGGTAGCGATTTCGTGGCAAACTATGGAAAACCGGGCAGACATCGTAATTTGTACGATCGAATACATGCAACGCCAAGGGACCAGACGATTATTGCTTGTTAATAATGCATCGAAAATGGGAAAGTGCCCGTTCCCGTACGTTCTACTCTATCGTCGTTCTTATTTACCGAAAGAAACTTTGCTCGTTCTTTTTTTTCTTTTTTTTTCTTTTGCCATACCTTTTTGGTATACTTTCGCGAAACGACGAATACACAAATACGAATCTCCATATTTGCATCTCACGTTACACGCACCGCCGAATAGATCGTGTCGTTGAATTAATAAATTTATTTATTGTTGCTCACGCATACATTTTGCGTTATACGAGTAGAAATGGTGGAGCGACGACGAAAAGATCGCGCACAGGTTTCCCAGAGCAGCGCAAGTGCGCGAACGTAGCCGAGCAAGCGCGCAGAAGAAGAAAAGCGTATGGGAAGTGGAATGCGCGGTGATCCGAGGCTGACGCGATATCGATCACGCTACTTGATCGTTCATCGACTCCAAAATCTTTCATCTCGCTGCGCAGCCGTTTAGCGTTACTTGCATGTGGTCAAAACAGGGCCCGATTTTCTAGCAAGTGTTCGCGTCCTTTGCTCAAGCGCGATAAAGCGATTCTTACCGCTTTAACGCAAACAGATTTGCTCTCGTTAGAATAACCGAATGCGAACAGGGAAAATCCATTGAAGGTAAAATGGGAAAAATCAATTCGGCTGGTAACGCGAGTTCCGAGTGAGCAGACCGTGCGAATAAATCATTCGTTCGATGTCGCCACCGACGGAAATACGCGGAAATACGCGGTAATACGCGGAAATACGCGGTAATACGCGGTGATACGCGGTATTTTTATCGATGGCGTTTCTCGTGTACCGGCGACGGAATTGCAAACGTGTCCCGTCGAGTTTTCTCACCGCCTGTGCACACGCGACGTGCAAACGACTATTAATAATGTTAACTATTCGGCGACAAGGTTACAGGGAAAGGTCCGTTTCAAAGAAACGAGCGGAACGCGCGCGCTACGTTCGATTGTCCGTTTACGAAAGAGGAAACGAGGTAGACGGTGCATTGGCTGCGCGATAGAAGTATCCGTATGACGAGTATTACGAAGGATCCCGATAAATATATGGTGCTTAGAAGGAAATAAAAGAAAAAGGGCAGAAGCCGGGCGAAAGACGAGATAAAATATCTGCGCATTCGGATAGACGCAAGCTTTGATTCGACTTGACGCTGGAAAATCGTAGATTAGACGGAGAATAAGGAAGCGAAGTGCTTCGCGATCGCGCGATAAGCGGCGACGGTATTTCGGGCGAGAGAAAAGGTAAAAGGGAAAAGGGAAAAGGGAAAAGGGAAAAGGGAAAAGGGAAAAGGGAAAAGGGAAAATGCGGGACAGCCGAATACAGAGAGGCAAAGAGATTTGGCGATATTCTATCGTGGGTAGGGAAACGAAAGCAAAGAACGAAGGTGGTGGTGTATCTGGGATGAGAAAGAGTGGAAAGGAGGAGTCGGAGAAGGGTAGAAGGAAGTGGGAGCAGCGCGAAGGGCTGCGAGGGGAACGAGATTTAAAATGAAGCGAGACGGAACGAACGGAGCAGCTCGGTAGGAAAGAAAGAGGGAACATGGAGAATTCTCCGGTCTGAGCGGTGGCTCGCGCTTGCGCGAATCAGTAGCAACGCATTGGTACGTAATGCCATCGGCGAGCCAGTCTGACGCCAGGCACCGCGACGCTATGACGTCACTGGTCCGCGTTTTTCCACCGATCGTTTTGCCACAGCGGTGAGAATTCATGAATGAAAACCGCTAACTTGGAGGCTTCCGTCGAACCTTGCGTGCATCCACGAGCCTTTCGTACGCGGAATCGCCAGGGAAATCGTCGTCCGCTCGTGCCTCCAACGATCAACCGCGTCGATCGATTTCTCGATTCGTTGCACGAGACACCAGATGCGCGAAATGGAACGGACCCAGTGCTGCGACCAGTTAAATCTCCGCAACGCCTCCTCCGCCGGCCAGTACCTGTGCGGCTGCGAGTCTTTTCGTTAACCTGCCACTTGTTCGTCCTTGCACGCGAGTTTCCACTTTGATCATGTAGGCCTCGTCCTCTCTACCGTCTCTCTCTCTCTCTCTTTCTCTCTCTCTTTCTGCGGGAAAACGCTGAAAACCGAGGAAACTTCCTCTTCGTTTTGTTCGTTCTTCGTTTTTATCTCTGTCTTGTTTTTGTCTTCGACAGCTTGTCCGACCGACACAGTCTGTCTATTTTTCGAAACTTCTTGCAAGAGACGCGCGAGATCATTTAGTTTCTCGCGCTCGTCGACGTCCATGACGAAACGCGGTCGGTATGGCATATGCAGTAGTATCATATATATATAGTAATTTCGCGTGTTCCAGCGCAGTTTCCAGTTTTCCAATGGTGCGCGACGAAACTCCTTTTCGATAGATCGGTGTGATCGGCGCAAGGTTCAGGCGTCTATCGACGGGACAAGGACGCTCTTTTCGTTAAATTATACGTTAAATTATACGCGCGTCGGCTTGGCTTTCGCTGCGTAAACGATCATCGTGCAACAATGACAATCGAAACAAATTTCTAGCAAACGAAAGATTCGGTGTCTGTCAGATTCTCGTTTCGACCGCCTTCCGACTGCAGCCAACTACGAGTGCGGTGAATCGCCTTCCTCTCTTCTCCGCTTGTCATCTCATCGGTGGATACTCGATACGCATCGTTAAAATCAGTCGACGATATCGGTGAAATTCGCAGCACAGCGTCGTCCGACGTGGTCAACGTATCGAAACAATGCGTCGAGAGCGCGCAGCTAACGTCGCGTCGGCTACTTCTGGTAATTCGATAACGCTCCAGTCCCGCTGCCGGATCCTTCCAATTTATCAATTTATCATTTCCATTTTCTTCGCACACGTTCCTTCTTTACGATCAGTCGTCCCCTTGGCCAATTCAACTTCCCTCACGCGTCTGCCACTGGCTTTTTGCATCGTAGCCGCGCGACCCTTTACGCGCCGGATGGCACTCGTATGCAAATAGAACTTTTACGAGCCACAGCGGCCCGAAAATTCTGCCGTTTAAATTCCGGGCGAATAGTTCCTCCGCCACCGTAGCCGATTACCATCGATTCCTCGCGAGAATACGTCGCGTCGGAGAAGCGAGATATCTCGTTCGCGCTTAAGGAAACTAGTCGCGCGCTCGATAGACACTGGCAAACCTACTAAACGAAAAACTACGAAACGTACACGCCACGCTGATGTCCGATAATCGGATTTCTTGTTCGCAAGAGTTGCCGATTCGATAAACTTCGATCGAAATTCATTCACTTCGAAGAATGTCGGAACGATCGGGTCAACGATCTACCGAACGCATCAAGCTGCGAGCGGTCGCTGTCGTCCGATTTAATCGTTTCGTTCGCTCGAAGACAGTGAACGTCGTTTAACAATCACAACAAAGTTCTTTTCGCTATTTTTCCTATCGTTTCGTACGACTTACGATCGGACAGTAAATAACCGCTCAGCTCATTCGACTTTTAACGTTTACTTTCTACTTGCACCGAGCAGAGCGATTTCATCGAAGCGATTTAAACGAAACTCTTCTCGGTATCCTTCGTCGAAACAGTTTAAAAACCGTTTTCCTATTTTCATCCTTCTCCTCCCTTCGCCTTTTCTAGGTCACGTACGTAACTATATATACGCATTTTCGACGATCTGCGAGAGAAAAAGGCTCGGAACGCGACCAGCGACTGCGGTCCTGGCATTCCCTCCAACAAGTAGGCTAACAAGTTTGCGGATCTTCCAGCGTTTCGATATAAATTCTCGAGAGCTCGTTCACACGTTGTAACTGAATAGAAAATTTTCACTCGCTGGTTGTGTCGACGCGACGCGAAAGGAGTAGTAAAATTCATTTCGCTTCTCGCTTCTCGCTTCTCGCTTCTCGCTTCTCGCTTCTCGTGTGCCGCTCCCGGCTCTCGATCTTGTCTGCAAAGTAAATTTTCGGAGGACGAACGTGGGAGTCCCTGGCGATTCGTCGCTCGCTTCGAAGAGATGCGGCGAGAGGCGCGGCGCGGCACGGCGTGATGAAAGAAAAACGAACATGTAGAACGATATCGCATCGAACCGTTGTCTGCAACGGTACCAAAGGAAACCGACTTTTTCAGACACCTACTCGAGCTACTGTGACACGCGAGTTCCTTCGGCGAACCGGGTACGAACCAGGTGAATTCGCAACAAAGAGCCTTTCAACGCGAAACCGAGTCTCGTCCGTGGTGTTCGCTTGCGAACGAATCTAAGCGACTGTGCTATATTTTCAAAGGTCCCGTCGCGCGGCGCGACGGACCGAGAAAAACCTTGCGGACGAACGCGAGCCGGCAAACTCGAAGCTACCTTGAGATAACGTGGACGATCCGTTTCCCTCGAGACAGTTGGTTGTCTGGTCCGCAAAAGGGAAAGTGGAAAGTGGCATTCTCGCGCTTTCTTCCCTTTCTATAGACAGACTTAAATTTTTCGAACATTTTAACGCTTTATTTTCAAATAATCTCGGCCGGTTGACTTTCGAAGAACGCGAAAGATGCAAAGCGGGCGGTGAGACGCTTTTGGTGCTTGAAGATACAGGGGAAAATTAGAGAGCTACAGCGCGAGCAAGGTCGATCGTTGCGAAGCAAGCGAACTCTCTGGAGAAACATGGGAAAGAAGAATAGCAAGCTGAAACAGGATACCATCGATCGACTCACCAATGACACGTATTGTGAGTATCGTTACTACTTTTTCGCTGCACAGACAGGCTGTAGCCGCTTACACCATCCTTTTTACAAAATTGCCCGTTACAGTTTCCCCTTTAACGTTTCGTTTCCGTCACGTCGTTTCTCTTTCCACGTCGCGCCACTTGCATATTTACATGCCCCGAGCACGCTGCCGAGTTGATAGCCGCAGCCCTTTCTTCGCCCTTCGACGCCACGCCACGCATCCACCTGTTTAACGAGAAACGCGACGTATCATCGCCGGAGCAAACGACGATTTATCGGATTGCAACGTCATTCGCATCGAGTTATTCGCGCCGTACTTTCCACAGTTACGAATAACTCGCTCCATTGGGTCTAGTTATTAGATCGTCCGATAAGTTTCTTTCGCTTCGTAAGGAAATAATGGATGCACAACATTTGTCGTTTTATATTATTTGATCGAATTACGTATGATCCATTTTGTTTTATCAAGATAAAGATCACAACGTTCGACAGATTAGGTTTTTCATGTTCGTACAAAGATGCATTGTTGTAAAAGACGTGTTTGCAAGAGAAAGACACTTTTCGGACAACCTAATATATTTGTAATAGTATTTTGAATATTCCACGCTGCTCAAAGCCGAAATCTTCCTGCCGTGCTTTCGTTTGATTCCGTTTAAGCGGGTATCGATTATCGGAAAGACGAAAAGTCACGGAATCGACTATCCTTACATCTTCGGCAAAGAGTGGTTTTATCGGCGAAACCTTTTTTCGTCAAAGCACGGGCTCGCGTAAATCGTTAAGAAGCATTCTCTGCTAGATCGTTAAGGAATCTTAATAAAAGCGATAAGCGATCAAAGAAAGCAGGTTCGTTGATCGCGATGAGCTTTCAATCAACGACGATCAGCAACGTTGGAATAGATATGCAAATTGGCCTGCCGACACAAGGACGACCTCTCGATAAAGGAAATCCTTGATCGAAGTTTCGCTGCTCCGTTGGAATTACCAGCGGACAATGAGGCCGATCAGACTGCTGGTGTCGCGTTCCATTTAATCATCCGAGATCGGAGATAATTTCGATCGAAGAAATCGTATTTCGAAAGGGACAACGATACGGTGCACGCGATTAAATCCTACGAGTTCGTTTGCCAAGCATTCGCTTGGCTTTCTTTGCCCCCAAAACACACAAGATAAATTATCCACGAGATCGAAGGTTTCCACGTTTGATCAGCGATTAAAGTTTTAACGGGTCTCGTCCGGTCGTAAAATTTTACTTTTGCGAGGCGAAGAAATCTTCCTGGCGATGGAATATCCAAATAAAACAGTCGTGCGCGTACCCGTGTGAAGAGCAATTGCGATTACGATTTAATGCCATAGGTATTACCATTATATTATTATCAGTATCGTAAGATTACTTATCGTATAAGCTGTCCTTGATGCAATAATCTTTAGGAGGATGGAATAATTTTGCGGATAGCACGATCGCAGAAATACCACTACGTATCAGGACTATGACAGAGACGAAATCCAGCGACGACGAATTTCACGTACACGTCGTACACGCGAAAATCCGCGTGCCAACGTCAGCTTTCTTATTGTCAGCGAGACCATGTCCCTAGTTAGGTTCGTTCGTAACAGACGCGACACGATCTTCCCTTTCTCCGGTTTGCCTGCGTATACCGAGCTTGTTTTATACGATTAAGCAACTCGCGAAGTAGTAGAACTCGGTAAATAGCGTTCTCATAAAATCGCGAATCCGGGGAACTTTCGAAAAGAAAAGGTCCTGTTAACGGCACCGTTGCAAAATCGATACCGTTGGCCCAGAAAGTTGTCGTCGCTAAAAGTCGTCTTCCTTCGTTCGAGTGCCGCTAGAAATATCGACGTTTCGAATGGAAAACAGCGTGGCGATAAAGCGATCAGTCCGCCGAGCAGGTCGCAAAGTCTTTTCGCCAATTCATTGGGAAACTGTAAAACGTCGAAATAAGCGAAAACGTATAAAACAGAACGAGCGAGCGAACTGGAAGAAAAACAGCACCGTTCTGATTGATGGACGATGCTTGATACGTCGAGAACCAGAAGATTTGTAGAATCGGTTACGCGATAGGAATCGATCGCGCGATTTCACGATAAACGTCCATCCGATAGAAAATTGGCCGTACAATTATCTTGGTCGGTAGATCGCGGCGCGTAATTAATGTCGCAGTGGATCGAATGGTTTACCAATTTCTGCGTATCGCAGCTTCGATACGCGTCTCCGCGCGAAATCAAGTTAGCTCGTTTCCTTCCTCGCGTCTACGAAACGTAAACTGATTTACGAGCCTTCCCGCGACGTAATCATCGTTCACCGTTAACGCGGACGTTATCTATCAGCATCGTTTTTACGACTTCGTTATCGCTACGAATTGCCTCAACTTTCCCTTCAGTTTAGTATTGCTCGATCCTTACAAAATGTCCATAAAATGCGAGTGCCTTCGCGCGAAACAAGCTTCAATTTATCGTTATCGAGGCCCGCAACGAAATTGCGCTCCTATCGCTGCTTTCTTTCGCCGGACCCATGGAAACGTGCTACTCCCCTTTTCAAGGCTGCCTTCCCGCCAGTTGCCCGAACTTTGAACGTACTCGGTGTGAATTGCAATTATTCGAAGGTCGAAACGCGTAGGTACAACACGAGGTAATCGAACCACGTTGTATCAACTTCTCCGCGCTATATCCACGAGCGGACCCGTGTACACGTTACTAAAGCCAATATTTATCCATTTCGTGGCTGTTTCTCTGTTCTAACGAAAGGGAACAGTCGAAATTAAAACGAAACAGAACAGCGGAAATCAAAACGAAATAGAGCTAGTTAATTGTAATCGGATCGCCAGTGTTTTATCTGTCTTTTAAGGTCGAGTATGCCTTTCTCTCCACACTGTATTTCCATTCGCAAAAATACGAATCCGCGGACGGTTTCTGACTTCCGTCGACTGACATTTTTCCGTTACAATGGTATAACGGTGCGTTTACACCGCGCGATAATTATACGATAATTGCTCTTCGCTGATATCGTTGATATCCGGCGCAGCGTTTAACGCGATTTCTGAGCCGCACGAATGCGCACATAATCGGTGGAAATAAAGTAAACTGAATTATCTCGAGGTGTTTTTCCGATGTAAGACATTTTCACTATTCTCGTAAGGAAACGTTTACAAATTTGCACTATCGTTCACCTCTTTACTATTACTCACGTCGGGGTCACCAATTTGAGGCGGTTTTGGGATGTGCAAGATATAGTAATCGGTAAAGGTTTAGTACTATTTATTGAAAACTATAGTTCGCTTCGTACTGTTCGCTTGGATGCTCGAAATGTAATGATCGCCTTTTCGAGTGTCTGTG
>JACXIV010000876.1:0-10906 GCA_014737475.1 Bombus confusus
TTCCGCCCTTACCTTACAAACGCTTCCATAGCTTCCAACTTTCGTTAACCGCAATCAGTTAACGAGCGGTTACCTTTGGCTTTCTCCCCTTCTTCTCTCCCCTTTCTCCCTCTTCTTCTCGTTGCTAAACGATTACCCGCTTACTGTTCGTAATCGCCTTCTCAGCCTCCCGGTTTGCCATTTATCATTTTTCTCTCTGTGTGAAATCATTTTTCATATTCTACTTGTTGGCCTTTGCTCGCCTCCGTTCCCTTTCGCGAGTATCCTTCCTTTCATCGGCCGGTCCACCTTGTCTTTTCGAAGCTTCGTGGCGGCTTGGTCGATTCATCGGCATCCATCGAGAAGTTTGCCTCAATCCGTCCATTAAGGCGACTAAATGCTAGGCTTCGTCAACTGATTTGTCCGAGAAAAGAACGACGTCACGTCGACGTTATTTTCGTTATTTTTCGTTATTTTCGCGCGAGTAATCAACGCGACACTACTCGCTTCTCCTTCTCCTTCTCTTCTCTTCTCTTCTCTTCTCTTCTCTTCTCTTCTCTTCTCTTCTCTTCTCTTCTCTTCTCTTCTCTTCTTTTCTCTTCTCTCCTCTTCTCTTTTCTTCTCTTCTCCTCTCTTATCTTCTATCTCTTCTCCTCTCCACTCTTCTCTTTTTTTCTCTTCTCTTCTCCTCTCCTCTCTTCTTTCCTCTTCGCCTCTCTTCTCTTCTCTTCTTATTCTCGTTAAGTCGGAAGATATTGAAAAAAGCTTCTCTTTCGATTCGTTCGGACAAGCAAAGAAAAATTCGAAAGGATATCGGCTGCATATTTCGACGCGCGACCAGACGCGCGATTAAACGATACGAATCGACTAAAGGGCAGAAAGGGAGAAGATGGAGCGAGCAAGAGATTCTGGAATGGCTCGCAGGTGAGAAGGAAAGAGGGAAAACCAGGTGCGGTGGTGGTCGATCGCGTGCATCGCACGAACTCTCGCAAGTCTATCGATATGCACGATGTAGAACACGCGGTGGGCGAGATCGAGGATTAGGCTGAGGTCGGACTAAAAGGATGTGCCTTTGAGCGTGGAAATATTGCGAATTCTAGGGTATTGGGGCGGAAGAATTTGTGCGTAAGGAAATGTAATTTGAGACGTGCTCGGAACGACGAAAGCTGCGGCCCAACGTCCTGTATACATATGTAAAACAGACTCGAATACATATCTAGATGACACGCGTACAACGCAGGTACAAAGACACGCGTCCTATCTTCGACGAATCTTTATCCGTCTCTCCACTGAATTTCTATCTGCCACCTTCGCCTCGCCACCATCTCGTGCGAATTCTCTGTTCCTGTTTTCCCACGTGTAGCTGTATTTCACGTTACTTCTTTTTAAATTTCATTAAGTCGACGGGTTGAGAAGCCTCTAGTGTACAAACGGCTTACGATCATCGGCGACCTGTGTTTCTGTTGACGTTTATCTCGGAATAGAATAGAGTGGAACGCGCGGATGAATGTATAATTGGAATATATTTAAGTATATGAGGTAATAGGGACGTGAGAGTGTGTCGAATGATAATTAACGATTAGTTTACACAAGTTCTTTATTTTTATTTATCCGCTTATACATTTATCTTTCGCGCGACGTCGTACGTGACTCTCGGTGATGTAATGTACTGACCGCGGGCTTCCCATCGTTTTCCTCTTTATAGGGACAGTTTTCTCCCGGAGTAGGGATGAGAAAAGCCCGTTCTTAGGGTCATATATTACGCGAGTTCTCGAGTTTTTTTAGAAGGTCCCAGGGTTTCCTAATTCACAATGTCCGGTCGTTGGGCATTGTCTCTCATGCCCAGTTTCGCGGACATTGTTCGTAGCCATGTGTCCGGCACATGTGCCTTATCTTGGGCCCTTCTTTATGGCGGTTTGCCGCCATATATAAGTACAAGTACAGTGTATGCCAGTCCGGATCCGGTAATAACGCTGGTGTCACGTAGAAGACACAAGGGATCGCGAATTTAACGCTTCACGTGGCTTCAGGTGGCCTCCTCGCGGCTTAGTTCGAACGTTTCGTAAGTAAAGTAACAAATTCAGACTTTAACTCTTTGCGGACGGGGCCGCTCGACGAGCGAGCGTTGCCGTGGGCGAGAGGTATTGGCGCGCGCAGTTGAGAAAACACACGTTGAACGTTTGCGTTATTCATTGTCGAAGGGTGTATTATTTTCATCGATATGTAGTTCATCAATATATAGTTCATCGTCACTGTCACTGTCGCTAGAAATATTGAAACGTCTGAACCGATTCCTTGTTGAACGGAATTTGCTTCCACTGTCTTAAGCACCGTCGTCGTCTTCTATCTTGTCAGGATCAAAATAATATTCGTCATCACTGCTATCATACATCTCCTTTCTGGATCTTTTAGGTATCGTGTATAAGGTATTATAAAAAATATATAAATTATATAAAAAGCTTGCTGATTCGTCTGGTAATGTCATTGGAAGACTGACATCGCGAGTTTACGTTGAACGGAAGATAAGATCTATCATTTTCTTTCATTAAAAACATAATACTGTTTAGTTTACTATAGCCATGCGTAAATACGCGTAAGATTATCGCTCAGAAAAATAGACGTACGTCAGCCACTTCAAAATAAATGTCCGGAACTATGAACAGATTCGGGCGGCTGTATCCGCACGCGACACGCGTCCGCAACGGTAAAGAGACTTGGGCGGATATTTGCGACACTCGTCCGCAAAGGGTTAAATATAATGATAAAATTTATTATATGAATTCGACAGAGTAACGCCTCGTTCTATAGTTAGCTCAAGTGGCTCTCCTGTTACTATTTGGCTATTGTGTGTGGTATTTTAGAGTGGCTGCGATATGCAGGATGTTTTGTCTATCCTATCACAGTTTCTGAGAGTATGACTCTGTCAGCGTTACTTTGTGATAGAGTTTCGAAATCATGGGCTTATGGGTATTTATATAATGAAGAAAGTTGCATTTTCTATGCCCCGCTGCGCCAGCTGTGCAAGGTATGTTTCTAGAAAAAGGCTATGAGGCCCTTCAAATTGCTTTAGAGCTAAACAGCACTCAATGGCTCCGAGGACTAAGAAAACTAAACGCCAGAGAAGATGCAGAGTTCTCACTTCAACAGTTTCTATATAAAGTACGGATAGCACACCGCCTAAAGCTGGTACGTCGGCGGAAACAATCGAAATCTTTGCATAATTCGTCATTTACGTATCTTGCGATTGTATGATCTGTGCTGTAACACAGGATTTATGCCGTCGATATCGACAAATTAATAATAATAATAATAATAAATCGTTCTACTCTTATCGTTGAACAAATCGTCGCGCGTTTCAACAAACTTATCGGACGTGAGCTTTTCAACGATAAAAATTCCGGTTCGCGTACGTACATCATGCGTCGCTACATCGTTGCAGAATCTCGGCAACTCCACTGTCGATCACAAATTATCGTTAATCGTGTTGGAAGTTCGTTTTCCACGATCTGGCTTTTAAAAGGACAGCTAAATTGCTTTCTTGACCATTTTACTCGAACACCTGTATATCGAAACGATAGATCGAGTTAGAAGTGGATCGACCGCAACAGAGAAAAAGTTGTACTCGCATGCAGCGTCCGAGTTTTCATCGAAAAAGAATGGAAATGGGAAACGGGCTTCGGTTTCATGCAAATTAGACTAACTCGTAGATAATCTCGGTTATACGGGACGGCGTGATCTTCGATTTCGGTTTCGATTTCTACTCTTTGCGCGATATAGGAAGAGGCCGTATTGAAAACAGCCACCGGAGGATCAAATTCCGAGTGAACGTTTTCATCGCTACGCGTCGTACCGCCACGATAAATAAGACGAAGATTATTCTATCGTCACTTTGCTTCGAACGCTAGCCTCTTCAAACATGTCACTGCTTTGTCCTCACACCTGTCGTCGACGCCATTAGCCACCATTACTAAACTATCGAGAACTCGTTCTTAATTTAAAAGGTCGAGCAGGTATTACAACGTCGTTCGGTGGACCCAATTGTTCGATCATTTCGCCTTTTACGGCTAAAGAAGGGCAATAGTCAAAGGAATAATCAAAGGAGGAATAGTCAAAACTTGTTCAAAGTTTGTGCGCATCGCGATTCGAGTCGCGGCTAAAAGGGACACCGTCTTCTGGCAAGGATTCGGGACAGTAGGTTCCTTGACCTAAGGTGCTTGGTTACTCATGACGGTTCAATTGGGCTTGCGGACCAGTTTTTTTCCTTTTTTTTAAATTTGTACTTTACAATTTGTCCAGCTGGACATTTGGTAAATTTTTTTAACTTTATTGCTAAATAACATGTGGATACCATGTTCGAGTTTGTCTATTTTATTTCTTCAGTGAGGTCAGTGGGGTGTTTTCTTATTAGTCTTCTTTTTATGCGGCTTTTGCTCATTTCAATAGCCAGCTGCATTCGATGTGTTGCCATTCTTTCCTCGTATTTTTTTGCGTATCCGCCGATTTCTTCCTTGACCGTTGGTATTTTTACCATAGGGCGTTGACTATTGTTCTGAGTACTTTTTGTCAACCAGTGAATTACGATTGCTAGACAGCTTCTTTCAGCTTGGCCCAACTTATCGTTAGATGGAACTCCGAAACACCTTCAGACGACTTTCGGTATGATAAGCTGCTCCGGCTAACTTTAGCAGGTGGCGCATTATCGCGTCAATTACGACTAAGCGTTGAGCCAAAGAAATTGCGAGTACACTAGGCGCACAATTACTCGCAGTCGATGGAAATCTTGCCCGGAGAACATCAACGATTCGAATATTTGGAAAAATCGGAAGCAGCAAGTGCGCGTTTAATCGAATTTGCCAGCGTCTCGAAACGTCTGCATCTCGAAAACGAGCAACTTGATGCCAGGATACGCGGTACATTTAACCATTTACTCGCTCTCCTACGTAACTTACAACAGTCTAAGCCAAGACCGAATAACACGCCGCGGATAATATCGAACCTTACTCCTGAATTTGAATCTCGAAAATTCTAAGGCGGGTGTCTTCATAGATGTTATTATATAGGTTTAGGTTTTGATATTTAATTGACTCACACAGATTTGTTCTGTACGTTCTGTAATTCACCACCTTGTACAGACATTACAACACCGAATAATAAGATAAAAAAAAAAACGTGGCGGACGGGGAAAAACAAAAGAATGCACAGACAGTTGCACCAACTCTGTATGCAGAAACTACTGATCATACCAACATGACAACTAACTCAACAATAGATTTTCTTTTTTTTTTATGGCGCGATGATACACGATGGCAGAACAAGCTGCTTCTTCGCTCGACTAATGTACAAAATTTGCCTGTAGAGCAACGCGAATGCGTCTTCTGCAAACCGGAAATACACGAATTGGTAAACATTCGTTCCAACTACCAGGCAATTGTCCTTGTTGTTGCTATTTAATCGAATTTGATACAGCGACAGCCGGTTTGTTAGAACATTACGGGTAAATATTCATGGAAGTTGTCGGAGATTCCAGCGTTATTTTGTCCTCGTTGTAAGAAAGTGGGAAGCCTCGTACCCACCTCCACGGTTGGTGTTCGTTATTTTCTCTACAGAATGAAACTGGAATTTGCAAACACGGCTCTCGTCTCTTGAGGCGGTAGATGCCAGGAAAGAAACGACGCTACGTGTTACGCAGTGTTTGTTCATCAAAGCTGCTGGAAAGGTTGCTTACTCCGTAGCATCCGTTTGAGCGATGTATTTTTCCCACGGTAGATTTGCTACCCATATTTACGTATTATAAATAGTGTAGATGGTGAACACCAGAGGTCAAAGGAAATTGACTTGGGGTATTTCAGCTTCTATTGGAAATGCTGCGGTTATAGCGTCTAGGTATTTTACCATGAATAGTCTGTTGGTTACATAGGATTTTAAGATACATTAGTAGGTGTGTGGTAGGATTTCCTTTAGTTTGAACAAGAGTCCTTCATGCCACACTTTGTCGAATGCCTGCTGAATGTCTACGAATACCGCAATATTTTGCAATATTTTTTCTTTTCTAAGTCTTTGGTGATTTTGTGGGTTAAACGGCAAATTTGCTGTATCGTAGTATGTTGCTTCCGAAAACCAAATTGATGATCTGGCAGTGTTTTCAAATCCTTTAAGAGTGGAAGGAGTCGTTTCATTAGCATTTTCCCAAATAGTTTGGACAAAGTAGGTAGAAGACTAATTGGGCCATAAGAACTGGTTTCTTGTATTGGTATTCCAGGTTTAGGAATAACTGTAATTAATGATATTTTCCAAGACTTAGGAAGTATTGAAGGGGAAGAATTGCATTAAAAATGGAATTGATGAGTGCAATCCCTTTTATGGGAAGCTACTTGATGGCTTTGTTATTTACCAGATCATACCCCGATGCTTTTCTGGGATCTAGACGACAGATTAATTCTATGACTACCACACATGAGAAAGGCTCAATAGGAAAAGACATCTGGACGGGAGAATGCAAGTATTAAGTTATTTCTTTTGGAATAGCGGGGGAATATGGTTTGAAAAAGTTAGTTAGATGGCTGGCAAACAAGTTGGCTTTTTGTATAGGGGTACACGCCCATCCACCTTGCGGAAAGAGAATTGCAGGGATTATTTGCATAGCACGAATGAGTTTCCTGGATGCCTTCCATAGCGAGTAGTTGAAGTCAGATTGGCAAGATATTTTTGAAAACAGTCGTTTTTATAGTTTCTAAGCGTTTTTGTCAGTTTTCTTGCTGCGTTATTTAGCTTACGCTTGTCTTCAGGTGTTCTATAACTCTGCCATACTCTTATAAGTCTGCGTTTTTCTACGATTTTTTTTGATTATGTGATGGAGGTATTCATGTTTATTGACAAAGCTCTTAGTAGGTGTGAAAGAATTGGGGCAAACATGCCTGAAAATGTATGCATTTGTATGCAAATGTATGCCTTGTTATTCAGTATGACGCACTCAGGTTTCGCCCTGTCTGCTGCAGTCAATCCTGGATCCACCGTATACCAGCAGCCCAGGGAAACCCTAAAAGTTTCCGTCATCGTCCTCCAATATACGTAGTTGCCCTTGTTGAGGATTGGATTCATGTCTTTGTCCGCATCGCTCGTCTTCTCCTGGTCGGCCATGGCGTGCTATTTTCTCGGATATTCACAGAAATAAAACTCGACGAATAAATATATCTTTAATAGCACAGTTTACCGTACTGAGCCCATAACCTGTTATTATATAGGTTTAGGTTTTGATATTTAATTGATTCACACAGATTTGTTTCGTACGTTCTGTAATTCACCACCTTGTACAGTCATTACAACACCGGATACTAAGATGAGAAAAACGCGGCGGGCGGAGAAAAACAAAAGAATGCGCAGGCAGTTGCACCAACTCTGTATGCAGAAACTACTGATCATACCGACGTGACATCTAACTCAACAATAGATTTTCTTTTCTTTTTATGGCGCAATGATACACGATGACAGAACAAGTTGCTACTTCGCTCGACTAATGTACGAAATTTTCCTGTAGAGCAACGCGAACGCGTCTTCTGCAAAGCGGAAATACACGAATTGGTAAATATTCGTTCCAATTACCAGGCAATTGTCCTTGTTGTTGCTATTTAATCGAATTTGATACAGCGACAGCCGGTTTGTTAAAACATTACGGGTAAATATTCATGGAAGTTGTCAGAGATTCCAACGTTATTTTGTCCTCGTTGTAAGAAGCGCGGAGCCTCGTACCCACCTCCACAGTTGGTGTTCGTTATTTTCTCTACGGAATGAAACTGGAATTTGCAAACGCAGCTCTTGTCTCTTGAGGTGGTAGATGCCAGGCAAGAAACGACGTTACCTGTTACACAGTGTTTGTTCATCAAAGCTGCTGGAAAGGTTGCTTACTCCGTAGCATCCGTTTGAGAGATGTATTTTTCCCACGGTAGATTTGCTACCCATATTTACGTATTATAAATAGAGACGATATTCCAGCAGAGTATCTTGACAGATGTACTGCTCTGCCCATCGTGGAAAGCAAAGCAGGGGGAAGGATCAATTGATGTGGCTGGCGCGCAGCTGCGGCCAGAAGATTCTCCAACTCTTTCCACATTGCTGCTATCCATTTCTGAGCATCAATTCCCTTCAGGGCGTCGTACGCATTAACAGACACACGCGCATTTTGATTTTCACAAACCACTGTAACACGAGCACAAATATCACAGTTCTTTGGTTTATGTAGTCTTGCTGACCTCCTAGGCACAGTAGGTACAATCACAACCTCCTCCTGAACCTCCTGATTATTTTCAATGTAAATTTCCATTGTAATTAAATTGTCCAATAAAAAGTCACTTTCTCCCTCATCATCTTCACCATCACTTTGTACCTCAATATCTACTGGTTCAATTCCTTTTCTAGTTTCAAAGTCTTCAACATCCCATATCTATTCAGAAAATTTCTCCTTGATGTTACTCGTGTCCACACAAGTACCTTTACATGGAAACACATTTTCTTCGAACCTCAAATGACAATAGATTATTATTTCCTTGGTCTTTGGTAAATAGATCCTGTAATCCTTGACTTGTTGGTCGTAACCTACAAAAATCCTCTCATCTGCCCTGCTATCAAACTTCTTTCCACTTGGGCTTATCAGGTACTAAACTTTACATCCAAATACTCTTAGTCTACTAATCTCCCCTTGGCTGTCCCATCCCTCATATTTCCATAACTCCAATGGAATTTTATCTCTAATAGCAGCAGATGGGCATAAATTTCTTATGTGGCATGCAGTCTTAATGGTTTCTCCCCACAGAGAGTCAGGGAGTCCAGACTGGATGAGCAAACACCTAGACATCTCAACCACGGCCCTATTGGATCGTTCTGAAACCCCATTTTGCTCAGGATTCCGAGGGACAGTTTTCCTATGCAAAATACCCTTCTCCTTCGAATAATTCTGGAAATTGGTCCCAGTGTACTCCCTGCCATTGTCAGTTTGATAGGCACTTATCTTAGACTCGTATAGGACTTCCACTTCCGCCTGATATTCCTTGAAGCATTTAAATACCTAGCTTTTTCTAGTAATGATTCTAAGGTACATGAAACCATTTTCTCTTCACCTCCAGATGCCCCTTACCAATCCTGATATGTCCAGTCGTAGGTATGAAATCCGCAAAACGGTACCTGTCTGGCATCATATGGTTTGAAACACACAAACCAAGATAATTGATTCTCTCCCTTTCCAAACAGCCGATGGAGGATAAGGCCAATGCTGAGATTTTTCAATTTTGGCTTGTCTTCTTGTTTCTTCTTCTCCTTCTCCTTGAGTTTCTTCTCTTCTTTATCTCTCTTGTCCCCTGGACACTGGTACGAAATTTGGCCCCATTTTCAACTCCGCAGCTGCAGCTGCATCGATTCTTCTTTTTTGAGTAGCAGGTCGGCCTTCACCCTCCTCGCGATCAGATCCTCATCCATCTTCATTATTCTGACATAGGTCAAATAATCTGGATCTGTCGCAAGTCGGGCCAAAACAAAAGATGCCACAACGTGATCTTCGAATTTAATTAACTTTATATTAACTTTATATTAACTTTATATTAAATTTAACTCGCTTTCGACAAGTTGTCACACAGCCCTTGAATTTTTCCACGGTACCTGGAGAAATTCAATCCCCGAGTCTTCTCGATAGTGGCCACTTCCCTCAGACACATGGCAATATCCATCGATGTAGATCTCCTATGGATTTCTTCCAGTGCTTTCCAGCACTCCTTCGCTGTTTTCAGACCGCTGATGTCATGATTAATAAGAGTTTATTGCGTGTTTGATTCTATTCGAATCTGGTGCTTAAATCTAGATGGTAATGTCTTTTTAGCCTTCGGATCTGATCCGATGTGTCAAGTAATTGAGTAACTAGAGGATTTTGATGGTTGTTAACTCTTGTGCTATATCTATTACTGTATTTGGATATTTCTTATTTGACTCTGGGTATCTTGAGGTTGCGATGTATGGTTTCGTTGGTAACGTACCAAGGTGCATTTTAATAAGGTTCTTAGTGTTTTTGATTGTAGTCGTAGGAATATTTCTATGTTGGAATTATTTGCTGTTCCCCATAGCTGGATTCCACAGGTGAACACAGGTTTTAATATGGCTTTGTAAATCATTATTTTACTCTGCATGCTTAAGTTGGAGCGTCGGCCGATGAGCCAGTAGAAATTTTTAATTTTTGATTTGATTTGTTTCGCTTTATCTGTGATGTGTTGTTACCATGTCATTCTTCTGTCCAGAACTATGCCCAGATATCTGACTCTTTGTTTGGAATTGGAATTTTGTATATAACCTGTTGTAATTTGTTTAACCTGTGGACAGGTTTGTTTTCACAGCGTGAAGGTTATGTGACTGGATTTGTTTTCGTTTACTTTGAAGCGCCATTTGTGTAACCACTCTTCCATAGAGTAGAGACCTCGCTGGAGAGTAGAGGACTGCATCATCAGCAAACGTCGCTGCGGTTACCTCTGTTGGAGTTTGTAATTCTGCAGAGTAGATAGTGAACACCACAGGTCACAGGACACTGACTTGCGGTATTCCAGCTTCTATTGGAAATGTTGCGGTTACAGCGTCTAGGTATTTTACCATGAATAGTATGTTGGTTAGATAGGATTTTAAGATGCAATAGTAGATGTGTGGTAGGATTTCCTTTAGTTTCAACAAGAGTCCTTCATGCCACACTTTGTCGAATGCCTGCTGGATGTCTAGGAATACCGCAATATTTTGCAATATTTTTTCTTTTCTAAGTCTTGGGTGATTTTATGGGTTAAACGGCAAATTTGCTGTATCGTAGTATGTTGCTTCCGAAAACCAAATTGATGATCTGGCAGTGTTTTCAAATCCTTTAACATTAGAAGGAGTCGTTTCATTAGCATCTTCCCAAATAGTTTGG
>JACXIV010000884.1:0-10868 GCA_014737475.1 Bombus confusus
TTAGTTATTTTATACAATTACATACTGATCGTTATTTTAACAAACTTCCATTTATTCAGGGAAAGCCTTCGAAAATAAAAAGATATTCCGCAAACGTATTGAAACATTTTTCAACAAAGAGGATATAAAATTATATAAAATTGTTATGATGAACTTATTCAACAGATGGAAAATTGTGAAAAGAAATTGAGACAATGTTACGTCGTAACAAAAAATAAAGAATGAAAATTATAAGTCATAACTAAAATTGAAAATGGCGCAAACTTTCTATTCAATATTTATAATTTATGCAGTTACGTTAATGTTTTTTTGAACGCATTACGAGCTGAAGGGAGTGATTACGTGGCAGGAGTAATATCAGATTATGGAATTTATTAATGCTGCTGATCCATTGCTGTTAGTTACAGCAGTAGCTAGTAATGCAGTGTGCTCAGAGAACAATTCGTTTCTGAACGTTCCGCAGCGAAAGGGTTAACCCTTTGATTTTGTGGTATAAACTCTTAACACTTTTGTAATATTAACACTATTGTAAAAGGAGAGATATTAATTTTGTAAAATTCAATAATAAGAATTGATAATTTGCAAAAATAAAAATGTAATTCATAGGAAACGAAAAATCATCGTCCAGTATCGACAAATTATTTAATTAACAGATTTTTTGGTCTGAATGCGTGAAAGGGTAGAAAAAAGATTAAATGAACATGTTCTAATTTAATTTTGGTTACCATTAGGTTGAGTTTTCAAATAAAAAAAGTTTTGTCTGTACTGGTCGGTGACTGGTTGGTTGCTATTAGACGACAAACACATGGAAACCTTTTAGATTATAATGTGTATAATATACAAAGAAAATTGCAGAAAAGGGACTGGTAATTACACTTAATAGACTATATATAGTATACATGATGGAAGATCATTTTCTGGCTTGAAATATAAAATATCAGCTCTAGAAAAGAATTTTGAACGCTTGAAATATCAACGTAAACGTTTAACATTGTACAAACGTTTAACAATTATTGTAAATTATTATTTAAAAGAATACAGATACTTAGTAATAGGTGGGTTCTAGCTATAAAGCTAAATCCGGACAATTCGGAACGATACAAAGCGCGACTTGTGATAAGAGGATTCATAGAAATTAGACATAGATTATAAGGGAACCTATAGTCCCGTTGCTCACAATTAGACACAATTAGATTAATGCTCAGTATTGCTGCCAAAAATAATTTACACCTTGGACAGTTTGACTTTAAAACCGCATTTTTAGATGGAAGTCTGAAAGAAGACATCTCTGTGAAACAACCTAAACGTTTTGATGATGGACGTCATTGGAGCTGTCGACTGTGGCGTCATTGCTTCCTCTGTCGTTGAGGACTAGATATGGGACTTGATCTTTCGACCACTCTGAGGTCGTGTCGAGGGTGGAGTTTGAGTATGCGAGTTCATTCGTCTCGTCTCCGAATTCTGTTTCGTCTTGTGGTCCCGATAACGAATCGACGATGCGACGGGTGTCGGAGAAGATCGGTGAAGCGTGGAGGGGCGTCTCAAATGATGTGAAGACCGCAGTGTCAGTGATCTAGGTGGTGATCATCCGTTAGATGATCGGCCACTTGACGACCGGCTGCTCGATGATCGTCTGCTAGATGATCGTCTGCTAGATGATCGTGATTTGATGTGAGCTTGATCTTGATGCAGGTATGTATTATGTCGTTGTCTGCATATGCGACACGAGCCGGCGGAACATTGGGCAAAAGAGTGCCCCTTGCCTAGACAATTGGTACAGAGTGATGTCCTTTTGGCAGGTTCAAAGCGATTTTTGGCCGACATCGCTTTGAAGACATCGCAATTCCAGACGTTGTGTATCCCTCGGCAGATAGGACATGTTGATGGCGAAGGTGTGGCGGTGAATGCGTGAGCCCGTGATGAGTATTGACGGACCGGTTTAGGTTGATCTGGCCATTTTCTTGTCGCTGTGACCGCGGAGGTTAATATGTGGTCGGACGACCTTTTTGTCGCGGTTGATATAGAGCTTGTTCTATTGTCATTCGCCCGTGTTTTAAGGAAATTTATCAAGTGCAAATATGAGGGCATTTTTTTGTTGGGTAAGGTGCGTTGCCATTTGCGAATGATGGCTGAGGGTAGCTTCAATGTGAATAGTGCAATGAGAACGATATCTGATGTGACCGACGCGCCTAATTTCTCTAACACTTTGAGATTCATCTCCACCGTTCCGACAAAATCATCTACGGCTTCGGGTGTTTCCTTGGTTATTTTTGGATAGTCGGCGATCAAGTACCAGTGGCGCATACAGACATGACGGTGGCAGTCAAATATTTCTTTTAGAATGTGAAGAGCGATCGAATAATTGAGATCTGTGATGTCTAACGACTGGATGCTTCGCGCGGCCCGTCCAGTCAAGAATGAGCGGAGATAAAGGAATTTTTGTACCGGTGTCAGTCGTTCGTGTCGATCTATTATGGACAAGAACAAGTCGTAAAAGGACTGCCAATTCTCGATGGTTCCGTCGTCAGTAGGTATATAAATTTCTGGTAATTTGATTGGTATTGGCTTGACGACATTCGCTGAATCGCAGCTTGGCGATTTTGACAACGATGCTGGTGGGACACTATCCATAAGAGTGTATATTCGTACTACCAGATCGTAAAGTAAGTCTGCTATTTCGGACACACGCGAGTCTCCCTCCTCGCCAAAATCTTCTAGTTCCTCTTGGAAGGTTCTATACTGGTTCCAAGTGTCGTCGAGAAGTTTCTTGTACCCCGTTAACGAGGCCTTATTCGGCTGACCGGATTGTTCGAATTCATCGAGTAGTTTAGATATGGTTGTAAATCGGCCGATATCGAAGCCTCGTTTCCGATGCAAGGAGATAATTTTGTCTGTGTTCTCCATTGTTATAGCGGATTGTAATTTGACAATACAATAAACGAGCTTACTTGTTTTTTGTGAGATTTCGTTGTTGTTGGAATTGGTTCAGCTGCGGTGGGAGGCTGCGTGGTTGCGTTCCTCGACCCACGGTTATGCTTGTTCGAAGGTGACGGCCCTGACGTCACTGACTTCACTGTAGTGGTTAACTTTCCGCTGCTGGTTGTGATGGAATCACGTGGCACTGTATGCTAGTGGGTGTCGTTGGCGTGCACTTTTCACTTTACACGTAATCCGGCTCGCAGGACCAAAAATGTTCGACCGCTCCGCGGGGAGGCGCGTTCGCGAATGAGTCGCGCCAACGAGAGGCGTAAATTCTCGTTACGATCTGATGACCGACGCCACGAAGTGAGCCGATCCCCTATTTCGGCTAGGATAATAGAGGTAATTCAATAAGTATATCACCGTGGTAACAGATTAAATATACTATGTATTTCCAACAACTATTCTCGCGTGAAGTACAAATGTTCATAGAAACTCGCGTGATGTGTTACGATGCCGCGAGAAATATAGTGTCGTACAAAACAGGGTTTCGACGTATGACTCGGTTGATCGCAACTATATGACTAAGAATATGTAGCTGGGCAACCGTGTGCCGTGTGAGCGAATAATGAGGAAAGAAGCACTGATTTCGAATTAAGACTCAGTTAAGACTGAAGACGTAAGACTTAGACTTAGACTGACTTTCGACTACCGTGTTGGTAAGGAGGTAAGCTCGGAATGGGTGTGTCTTGAGCACGAAGAAAACGGATTCGTTGATTGAACTTTTCGTTACGAAAAGTGAGGGTAAAGTAAAGAGATGCCAATTGGCCCGGAAAAACGTTATTCGAAAATAGGTGGAGAAGGCCTCCAAACAAACGTGGACCGTAGGTGGCATTGCTCATGGGAAAAGCTCGCTTTCTCCGTGCTTTCTAGAAACGAACAAGAAGCCCAAGGAGTGTTTTTCGGGTCACTTTTAGACCCAAAGACACTTACGGCACTCGTGGTGCTAATTGTTAAAAATAGAGAGATTTATGATACCTCCTTGGGTTTATTGTTTGTCCGAGTGAAGGTAGATCGGCATTTGGCGACCACTCTCAACGAGGGTTGGCGTTCGGTTTATGTCACGCGACGTAACATTAGCAAATAATGTAAATATGTATAATATACACAGTATATACAATATAAGATATATGTATATTTATATTATACATACTATATATATTATATTATATTATAAATGTAATATATTGTACTATTGAACCCTTTGAACATTCGAATCCTCTTTATCTCAAAAGCCTGATATCTGCTGATAACAGATAATTTAGATAGTAGCGAAAAAATCTCATTAAAGTACTGGATATAAAATTTTAGTAAGAAACTGCACGAGTGGGATGCATAAGAAATTATATGTAATTTTTCAATTGATCAGCTATGCTTATCAATAATCAATATGCCATAAACATAAATTTTACGCAAATTGGAATAAAATACGAAAATGATAAGAATCTGGTTACACTGAAGTATTCGAGCCATTGGAAAAAGTATTGGTTTTAGGAAGAGATAATTAAGGATAATACTTAAGTAGATGATAGGGCAGGGATAGCTTGAGACATTAAAAAAATGTACCTAACTCTACTTATGTGAAAAATTTATGTAATGCAGCAGCCAAAAAATATGGAATTCTCAAGTATTGGAACATACTGACAATTTTTTTTTTGAACATATTTTTTTAACTTTATTTAAATGAATAAAGTTTAATATTAAAAAAAGATTATTCTATTGTATTTCAATTTTAATTTCCTTATTCAAATATGAGATTTTACTATACAGGGTGTCTCGGTATTGATACTGCAAATGAGCTGAGGATGATTCTACGCGAAAAAATATGTCGAAAATATATAATAAATTTTTTTCATTTGAGACTTCATTTATCAAGTATATTTGTCAAGTATAGCTAGACTAGGCTGATCTCAGTTTGGACGAATAATCGGCACGAGCTTATTCTACGTGTGAAAATGAGTCGGAAATCTAAAACAAAATTTCATCGTAGAACGTTTCATTCCTGAGAATATTTGAAAATTGATCAAGTACGCGTGTAACAGGCTTATTCTTTACTAAACTTGAAAGTTGAAATACTATTTATTTTTTAAATAAAGACTTATATTTTTCACTTATTTCTGCATGTGGGATAATCTCTCGCTAATTGTTAGTCGTACTCATTAGCCAAATTCACATATTATTATGCTAAATGAATTTTCAAACTCGATTTTCTCGGAAACGAAGTCTCAAATGAAAACGTGTATGCTATATTTTCGACTTGTATTATTAATCCGGAGACAACCTGTATTATGAATTTAAAGGATTAATCTACAAAGATTTGACAAGCGAAGTGCGAATTTTTTTTTTTTTTTTTGTTAACTTAACAAGATCTGTTTCTGTCATGTTCAAGTATATTTTTTGCATTTTTCCGATTCCATAACACGAATATTGTTTAATGTATTCATCGCATGAGTTGCTGGCGACGTGATGGCAAGCGGTATAAATATCCAACGGATGGATAGAGACAGCCAGAGATGGAAAAAAACTGTCTTATTTTTAAACTCATATCACGGTAAACGGCGTTTACTATTACGTCACTATGAGTCAAGCGTCATTTAACGGAACAATATTAGAAAATCACCCGCGAACGTCATTATAATTCGCTCTACTTAGTTTGCACATTCAATTCCAAATATAAGCGATTCCCTATATAATTTTGCGCGCCGATGTGCCCGTGTGATTGAATATTCTGAACCACTATTGAATCTGAGCATTTAGTATGCTTGCTATAATCCTACCCTTCGTACCTGCATTTGTCCTAAGGTGTTAATCTAGGCAATCCAATAGGCAAATATCATCCGAGTAAACAGCCATTAAATGTGAGGATCGTTTCAAACTGTTTGATACAACTGTTTTTGGAGACAGTAAACGTATATTTATGTTTTCTCTCTCTAAATTTCCTTATTCCTAATATATTAAGATATAGCATAAACTGAAGTCCTTAAGAATTATATGCAAGTAATATACAATTTGACATTACAGTCAGAGTTGGGCATTATCTGAATTTTTTAAAATAAATATCTACGTGTCTAAGATATTGATACAAATAAATTAATTTTATTCAAATTCAGTCCGCGTAATAATTATTCACTATTCGTAACAAATTATGTTTTCTATTTATTCGAATGATGATAAGAACAATTGTCTGTTTTCACGTAATTTTGTACGAATCTTTTTACGAATACATTCTTGACGAATACGTACAATCCTGTACATACATATATTAATGACTAGTCCAATTCCTATAAATATTATATTATAAATAATTAATTATAAATATTAACAGATAACAATAGATATTATAAATAATTAATTCAGAAAGAGCAATAACGTTTCTGATCTTACATTTGAAGGAAAGATAATCGTAAAAATCAATGTAACAGCAATTGAACAATAAGACTTAAGAATATATTTCATATTTCGTTCAATCTATATGTTCGTATTTTGTTCATCCGCGATATAACATAAACAAATTTTTATCCGAATAAACAAATTCTTATAATAAATTATTCGAGTAAATCTTTATTCAGATAATTTTTTATATGTATAATTTCTTATTCGAATAAATTATTATTCGACTAGATATTTATTCATTGGTGAAATAAAATTTTATTCTTTCCTTTTGTCTGTTATCTAGTATCCGAATAAAATGTTGCCCAATTCTCAGTATAGTGTTTGATGAATCATATCGTAATTGAGTAAGTGGATACGCAATATCGGTTCTTCCGAAGACTGTCTCGGTTGACAGAATTCTAATCCTCGCTTTTTAATGTAGGTAAAGAAATGAAAGTAATACAGAATAGGATATACATTATCGATTTCGATGACTTGAAGTATGTCGTCAAGGTCAACATTGTATCTTTTTCTACCATACAGAGTATTTCCTCTAACTTGGTTGCCTTATCTTCGAATATCTCATATGTGTTATGTTTGCCGGTAGAAAAACTTGCCCAAACACAAAACTGTTTTTTTTTTTTTTTTTTTAGAACGATGAATATCGCACTTTGTTACCTTTTTCTCTAAAGATCTTTTTTCCGAGTTATTAATATCGTCGTACATATTTCGTCAAAACAAATTGAATCTGTGCCAAATTCACGAGCATCCGTTCCGTTATCCGTCCTTTAGTTAGGTTTCGTCTATCTGCCTGTCTATGCCTTTCTGTTCATAGCACCTCGTTCTAGCCCTCTCCCATTTTGATATTTTCTCTTCTGGCTTCAAATTGATCTCTCTCCAGTATTCCTTGATTATTTTGTTTCCACCCGTATTTTTCGTTCGTTCTTTGTATCTTACTGTTCTCCTGCCAGCATCAATTTTTATTCGATCTCTTCCGGTATTATATGCGCGGAAATAACAGTAAATGGACTGTTTGATCGCTATTTTAATACTTGAACGCTGTATTTACATGTTTTCGATACTATTTGCCGATAACCTAAAGCTTTTTCATTCCACTGGCCCGGAAAACACTATGTATACAGCATGATCTCGACAGAATGGAGGCGTGATACTTATAAAACTATCTATTCTTAACGCGTTAACTATCACGGTGGTCATTGGTGACTTACGTTATTAAATTTGTTAGAATGAATAATGTATGAATTTGGTTAAATAAAATCATCAGCACAATAATGTGATGTGTATATAAATATAATATAAATTATAAAATGATTAAAATGAGATAAATTTCATATACTAAAGAATTCTCAACAACCTAACTGATCTGGATAACATTGTTAAAAAAAATGTGTAAATACCAAAAAATATTTTGCAAAAATTAAATGTTATTGTGTAGATACATATACATATTATAAACAATATATCCAAGCCGAAATTATAAATATATAGTATTTACTTAATCTAATTTTCGTCTTTTACTTTGAATGTGTCCTCCTGCTTCTTCTTCTTCTTCGTTATTTTCGGTATCTTTTTTTTTGCAATTCTTTATTCTTCAGCAATCACCTGCATATTCCAGAATAAGTGAAGGTTTCATTATCGGGAACAACCGATATCTACATGTTATGACAGATGCTGCTTTCCCTGCATGCAACTGCAAAATATAAGTACATTGCAAACAAATAGAGTGAGTTCGAGAACTAATGGAATTTCAATACTTTTTTCAGAAGAACTTTGCTTCGATCCTTTTTTGGGGCTTGTGTTCCTTACAATGAGTACCATACGATGCAATAAAAAAATTTAACCTTGAAAATCATGCTAACGGTCAATTTTGCAGTGCATGTTTTAAATAGATTTCCAGCGGACCGAAGGTATAGAATCACCTCCTAATGTTATGAAAAATAATGTTTGGACACACTCTATATACATTTTTAAACAAATGTTTTCATTATTGAACTAGTCATTTTAATTATTGCTATAATGTAGTCTTATCTAAAGTTATAATTTTCTAAGGAATTTATACAGTACGAAATATTTTATCCTATAAGTAACTTCACAGGAAAAAGTCAAGAAGTTTCAAGTTGAATGAACATGCTAGCTAAATTGTTGAGCTATACATATAAATAGATACATTCTATACATGTATATTTGCTGAATATTCAATAGCTTATAAATGATTATTTTCAAGTTATACATATGTATATTTCGGTTTCTTTATTTAAAGGCACTGAAGATCATAAATGATTGTTCACAAGTTATCTCTAAACTATTTAGTACATCAAATATATTTATAAAAAGTAAAATTCATATAAGATTTCTTGGATAAAAGTTGTCATGCTGCTGAACAAACTATGCTATTAAGCTATTCTTAATAATTTCTGCACATATAAAGTGCTTGTCACCCTCCAATCAAGACAAAAGATCCAATGAAGGATCTATCAAGTGATATGCCCGGTGCACGAAGTTCAGTGCACTGCATTCATCGCTTTCACCGTTTCCACCCCTATAACAAGTGCGCGCAATTACCCTTCGCTGTGCGTGCTGCGCTAGGGTGAAACGACGATGGCGGATCTCAAACGCTGTGCTCGTCGCGGTTGCAATATTCGTCGAAGTGCGTGCACATCGTTGACACGTAGGCATCGTTTAGAAAATTCCCGTTCGTTTGCCGGCGGCGCGGCACGGCGTAGTCGTTCAAAGGGGCACGCTGATGCGAAGCAGCGCTGTCATATCGATCACATTCTTTATACTTTATACGCTTGCATCTCTCGTCTCCTAAAGGTTTCACGGAAACGTGGCATTACGGGGATTAAGATAATCAATATCACCAAGATCAGACGTATACGATGACAGGAAAAATCTAGCACCATTTTTCTTTCTTTTCTTAATCGTATGTCGAATTTTTCATATTGCGTGTAAATTTTGTTTAAACACTATGAACATAAATGCAAAGTATTGTGGAACCGGATTGTACACTTTCTATTTGAAATGAAAATAACAAATTACCTCAAATAAACAAACAAGTAAATTTATTTGAAAATAAAGTTGTTTGCGAATAAATTCCAAAATCTTATTCGTCTAAATTATTAAATAATTTGCGAAATATTTGATTATTTAAAATAAGAATAGAGGATACGACACGATAAATAAATGTCTTTTGTGTATGAGAAATTATGTGAGAAACAATATCATTTTTTCGGATCAAGAAATGAGAAAGTTAAAAAGTATGGAAAGGAGAGGATCTACACTTACACATGCAAATACGTTTGCTGTAAAAAGAGTAGAAGTTCCGTATATCATTAATAAATATGATGTAAAATAATATTTAGTATAAAACAAATGCCAAAAAAAATAAGTTTTTTTGAATAATTATTTGAATCATTTTTGCTGGTCAATCCTGTCTTAGAATTACGGAATAGGAAAAAAAATGGAGAAATAAATATAGTTGTGTATAATCAGCGCTGTACTAATACATAGATTCATACGTTATGCTATTAAATGGACGCCGACCTTTTTCATGAATTCTAACAATAACGTGAACGTCATCGATCATTGCTGAAAAACAGAACTTAAAAAAATAATCGCGACACAGTTATTGACAATGGTGATCGGTTTTGCACAGACACGCACCATCAATTTTTTATGTTTGAGTTAAGCTTTCGTGCTATTCGATAAAATAGTGAAATATGATAAAAAAATTACAATTTCTAACAAAAATAAACGAAAGTAAATATTTTACATATATTTTTATGTAAACTTTTGAAACCTATTTTTTTGTATTAACATAGACAGAAATTAATACAATTTTTCATGTTATATCGCAATTTGAGCTACGAAGAACTAGCAATGCATCTTCGTCGAAAATACAAAATGTTCATTTTCTAGAAAAACAATTTTGAAAATCCATCAGGTATACATGTAAGTACTAACTGTATCTGTATCATCGATGTTTTCCATTTTGTATTGCATTTTCACCTTAGTAATAAAAATAAAAATGATGGTACAGACCGACAACAATATCAATGATAGCAGCTTTTTTTTTTTTTTTTTTCGTGGGGAAATCCTCACGGACTCCCCGCCGCCCTGGGTGGCGGCGGGGGAGTGTCGGACTCAAACCACGGTGGCCATCCTGACGTGTGGTAGGAGTGCCCCGGGGCCAACTGGAAGGCCAATAGCTGCCAGAGCACATCCTCGTCTTCTTCAATGTTCCTGAAGTCGTCATTGTTTCATAAGGCCGTTAGGAGGGACCACGCATCCCAACGCGACGCTGCCTGGACCGTCGTGCAAGTCCGAGGGAGGGCCCAGGCCGCCCTCGGCGTGACAGTCTTCTTGATGGATCCCGTGTTTTCTGGCGCACTCTCTCGGCCCGCTCCTTCGTGAGCATGACCCGCTCACAAAAGGAGCGGACGGCGAGATACTCCTGGTGCCCCCTGAGCATGGCGTTGACAATGGCCGAGGGGGTC